>CBVK0101417648.1:0-11124 GCA_900067695.1 Picea abies | reverse complement strand
TGGGTTTCCCCCATAGGGATGGTGACATTGGTTGTCCCACCTTATTTCATGTTTGTATTCATGTTGTCAAGCACTGTGACAAATTTTAATTGTACGCACATAAATCTAGAGCACCACCTTCTCCCCTCCATCCAGTCATCATAGTAGGCCCATTTTGAAAATGGGGTAATAATTTCATGATATGCAACCCCCCATCCAATAATGGGCATAAATACATTGTATTTTTCGTAGAATACTTCACCAAATTGGTTGAAGTGATGCCAATGTTCAACAACATGAAAAACACTGCAACTTGCTTCTTCTTTAACCATGTCATTACTCACTTCAGGGTCCCCCTCCATATTTTCTCTGACCATGGTAAAAATTTAAAGAATGAAGTATTCATTGAGTTATCCTCCAAATTAGGATTCACTCACTAGTTCGCTTCCCCATACTACCCAAAATCCAATGGGAAAGTCAAGGCCATTAACAAATACCTTAAAACCATGTTAAAATTAACAATGGACAAACATAAATCCAATTGGAATCACATGTTATTCTCTACTTTATGGGAATATCGAATGACCTTCAAAACCACCATGGAGTTTACACCATTCCATTTGGCTCATGGGGTCGAATCCATACAACCCATTGAGTGAAATATACCCACATTACATATTGTGGTCAAAATCCTACTAGATACCACTCCCATGGAGCAACAATTGATTTCCCTAAAATCCCTTGATGAGGACTACCACTCACTACAAAACAATGAAGAAACCAATAAATGGTCCAAAGTCGTCTTCGATTTCCAATTCAACCTTTGTTCCTCTAATGAAGGAGACCTCATATTGTGTAACACCCTATTTTCCACCAAGAATATAATTATGCTAATACTTCATATGATTATGTTTATGAAGAATGTAATTGTGTTTTAATTAATGAAAGAGACCAAACCACTAACTGAGAGGGAACAAACTTAAAATTAATAAACATGATACACAAGCGGGAATTCATGAAGGATTTCTTGAGTGGTTGGGTAAGGTGGGACTAAGTTGTTTTTAAGAAGAAAACTTGAAGCTTGTTTAACAATCTAACTTATTCTTGTAAATCATAAAAATATACCTTCCATGTACCAGATCCATATGGATCCACATGAATAGTAATGGAAGTCACATAGGTGGTTGGAAAAATTAATACTATTGACGAATTGGTCTTTTGAAGAAGAAAAGGGATAATTGAATGACCTAATAGAAAGACACCACAAATTTTCCCCTTTAGGATGGGAACTATAGGCTACAAGTTGCATTTACAGAAATCCATGGGATTATAGAGAATATTGGTGGATGAAGTGACCAAAGGTGGAAAGACACCACCAGACCAAACAATCAACGAAAGAGAAGACAAATAACCGATGAAAAGAGGAAGAGTGGTATCAGAAGATAAGAGAACACACACGAGGGTCCACATACAAAACATACCAAGAAGAGAAAATAGAGCACACATGAGCTCAAGAAGAGCTAACTCAAGAAAGAACCAGTGAGAAAAAAACTAATAGAGAAAAGGTGTAGTGAACATAGGTGTTCATTGGCACAGATTGAGGAAGAAAAAAGAATGGAGAGTTTTCCTTGAAGAAAATAGGAAAATTTTCCAACTTATTGATGATCACCCTGAAATAGAGAAGACCCATATCCATATTGGAGTAAAGTAGGAATACAAATCCGTGCTTACTGGACAGAAAATGGAACTGTTAAGGGGAGGTTGTCAAGGGACTATTTAGTAGAGAAGGTACTCCCTTATGAAGAGTAAATCTATTTGAGAAACCAACTGATAAACATATAGAGTTCCTGAGCTCAATGGGAAGGGGGGAAATTCTATTATTTTCAAAGGAGGAAGGAGAGTAATATTCATGGATCATCTTGAGCTTGGAAACTAGCTAAATCATTCCCCTTGTGGTATCATGTCTTGGCACAGGGGTGGCATATTGTAGGAAGGCACTCTATGTTATGGCCTAAGTTTTGGAGGAAATGTGTCTTCTCTCAGTAAGTTGGTGTTGGCTATTTTCTTGATCAGATAAGTATTTGACTTGATTTGTTTAATTGAACGTGAATTTTGTGTGCATGTATTTATGTGAATTAGATGGGGAAAATGAATTCTTACAATCAATGAATGGAATCCTTGATTAATTGGAGTGTGCATGTTGTTTCCATAGTTTAACCTATTGAACTGATAATTTAAATAAGTGTGAACAATTTTTGTCCCTATGAACCTTGCAGCTTTGGAAGAATGCTTGCAAGATATGGACAAAACCTTCACCAGAGAGTGAATTGGGGTATCCTAATGTTCTGGGAGATAACCTTGAATACTTGAGAAGAAATTTTACAGGATATGGAAAAAAATATTCATTTAGAATATGTCAGATAAGACTTAGTACATGGGAGGCACCAATATGGGTGATAAGTCTTAAGACTTGTGAGAAGTCACCTATTTTATTTGGAAATATTGCAAGACACGCAATCCTGCATCCAATTGCAAAAAGGGAAGACCTTAACCAGTGAAAACCTACAAATTCCAAGCCTTAGAACTTTGGTGGAACCTTTGAAAGGCTAGAGAAAAGGACCTTGATCTGTTAAATCTGGAATTGGATTGTCTCCCTAGAAGAAACGAGTGTATTACGGTGGTCGAATTCACAATCGTTGATTCATAAAAGTGAATGGATATAAATCATTTGTAGGATATGTCATTTGGGGTGGCTATATGAGGTTGTATTCGTAGTCTAAAGGGGAAATCATCAAATCAACTAAGACCATTGATCCATTGGAGGATGGCTAGAGAGAAACCTAGACTTTTGGATCTAGTGACGAGATTGTTGGAAGACGAGATGTCATAAGATGTGCTTCCAAAGGTTGAGAAATAATATTATAATAACATTTCGACAAAAGGAACTTTGAGCACTATAGATCCATCCTGAGTTGATCCTGTGAGATCACAACTATTGATTTTGGTAGGAGTCTCTCCAAGGAAGAGGATTTGAAAACCCTGATCAAAAATATGCCTTACCCCTTAAGCTCATAGTGACCATAGGATTAGATGAACAATGATCATTTGATCCATCGAATAGGTGCATGGTTAGAGTGACAAACTCAGAGTGGTTGTGGAGCCATTTCAATGATGCTCCAAGGGGGAGGGACTCTGAAAATGAGAAAATTATCATTGATTGGTATGGGAACGAGAGTTAATCTCAACCATGTGATTTTTGGGTCCCATTTATTTGGTGTGAGTAATGGACACTTAAATGAGGAGTAACCATCGAGTGGTTAGAATACCTTGGTGAAATCATGACCCTTAAACCCCGACCATGAGGACCTTTAGATATCGATGGATGAACTGTCGGTATATTAGTATTAGAAGGGAGATCAACCTAGGTGGTTGGGTAATCTAATGGGAACGAGTTCGAATGGCAACAAATCGTTTATTTGAGGGCTATGAGAAGACAGGGCCATCCAAATTGGAGAGTTTAGACCTTTGGGTACTTGAGTAAGCTAAATGGAGGAAGCTCACTGAGGAGTAACAAAGTTTACCATAGTTTAGTTTATGATAAGAGAAGTCATCACATAAATGATTGGTCAATATGATAACATGTCATGAGGAACAAAAGAGGAAAGTAGACATCCCACCATCCTAGGTAAGATTTAGGGGGTTGGGTTTGTTATAGAGTGGTATTACAACAAAGTTCAAACTCTAGGCTTGAATGGGTCACCAAGACCACTTGAAACCATTTAAGAATTTTTTTATGTTGTTTAACATGTGTGTTCTAAATTGGTAATGTATTACTAATGATAGTTGTTGTCTCGATACATAGGAAGTAGAAAAGGGAAACATAGGTGAATGGTGCAATATAGTATGGAAAACACCTCACATATTAGAGATGAGGAATCTAATAGCTAGAGGGATAGAGAAACTCCTCATGATTTGATGGCCATTGTTAGAAGTCTGAAGGTAAACAATGAGAGCTCAGGCCGAGTAGGAAGAATTGAATGCAGTGTTACTGCAGAGTTTGTCGAAGATTAAAAAACATCTGTATAAAGGGTCAAGTAATGCAAAGTTGCAACATTCTGAGAGGTTGAAAACCCCTTCATATGCTCAAAAGCATGGATTGAATCACAACTATGTGGGAAGAAGTTCTTCTAGGAATAGGCATTGGGATGCCAAGAAAGGCAAATTTGGTGGAAGTGTTTCCATGGATTCGTCTTGTAGGAATACTACTACAATAGAGCAATCTAGTAGTGGCACAGAGTCAAGTCTCTCGAAGAAGAAAAAGAGAAAGATTTCTCAGAGTTCTTTAACTGAATAATTCAAGAAGGATAAGATGCCTACTTTCAATGGATAAATTAAGAAAGGAAAAGAATCCAAGGCATGGTTGTTTAGTATGAATAAGTACTTTTAGGTACACAATTACTTTGAAAATACCAAGGCAAGGATTTCCATTTTTAACCTGAATGGAGGAGCTTCCATTTGGTGGGAATACCTCAAGCAAATCAAAGTATTGAAGGAAAAAATATGACATGGAGTAAGTTTGAGAAATAGTTCAGAAAAGAATACCTATCAGAGAAATAGTATGATGACAAAATCAAGGAATTCCATGAACACAAGTTGGAACAACTTACCATGGATCCATACACCAAAAGGTTTATGGAGATTTTGAGGTATGTTTCTTACCTCAAGTATGAGAAATAAAGAGTGCAATGTTTTCTTAGTGGGTGACCACAATCCTACCAAGATAGGATTGAGTTTGATAAGCCAAAGACATTGGCATACATCGTAAGGAAGGCCAAGTGTTTCTATGACAAGTCTAAACATAAGCAAGAGCCTTCAAAATATTGGAAGAGAAAGGACAAGAGTGGATTCCAAAAGAATGGATTCAAGTCTTTCCCATACAAGAACTCAAGGAAGGGTGCATATTTTGGTCAGTGAAGCAGAGGTGTGCATCAACATAATTTTCCATCTCAAAGTGGAAATAAGACAATATAGGAGCCTAAGAAAGGACCTTTGCAATGTTGGGGTTGTGGAGAACCACACATGTTGATGGATTTTACTCATAAATGACATGACAACATGAAGGTGTATAATATTTAGGAGGAAGATATAACCAATGATGTATCTAGGAGTGTGTCGAGAATATATGCAGCTCTAGAGAATCGAGAAGCAAATCACCAAGCCTCTGTGGTGTAATTGAAAGGTATTGTTCCCAAGCAACCTGATTCTATTTTAATTGACCCTATATCTAACCTTAGTTATACTTCACCTTGATTTTTTGAGGCATGTTCATTGCATATAAAGAAACATACAAGAGCATGTTTGGTTCAGTTAGCCACTAGAACAAAGAGGAAAGTGGTTGAGTTAGTAGAGGCATGTCCATTTGTGATGAGTTGACTATAGGATGATATGATATGTTGTTGGGTATGGACTGGCTAGCTTCCCATAAGGAAAAATTAAATTGTTATGAAAATATTTTAGAATGTGAATATAATGAGGGAAATGAAAAAACTTTGCAAGGAATTTGGAAGACCATTTCATTAAGGAAAATATCAACATTGTAGCTCAAGAATTTCAACATAAAAGGGTGTTGCTTGTATGATATACAAGTACTTAATTAAGCGGAAAGAAAGGAGTTGAAGGTTGAATATAACCAAGTGCTATGTGAATTCAGAGATGTATTTCCATAGGAAGTGCCAGGACTACCTTCGAAAAGAGATCTTGATTTCTCAATAGATCTCATACCTGGAGTAGTACCAACTTCAAAATTTCCTTACAAAATGAGAACACCATAGTTGGTGGAGCTGAAGGTGAAATTGAAAGAGATGGTGGAAAGAGGTTACATTAGCCCAAGTGTATCCCCATGGGGGAGAAAAAACCTTGTTTGTGAAGAAGAAGAATGGTACCTTGAGGTTATGTATTGATTATAATCAATTAAACAAGATGACCATCAAGAACAAATATCCTTTTCCCAACATTGAAGACCTCTTTGATCAACTCAAAGGAGCTGCAATTTTCTCAAAAATTAATTTAAGGTCAAGATATCACCAAGTTAGGATCAAGGATGAGGACATCAAAAATATATCCTTTAGAACAAGTTACAATCACTATGGGTTCGTAGTGGTACCATTTGGGATTACAGATGCACCAACCACATTCATGTGTTTATTGAATAGTGTGCTCAACAAGTATTTGGACAATGTTTTCTTAGTATTTGTGGATGACTTCTTGGTGTATTCCAATAAAAAATAAGATCATGAATAACATATTATATAGGTGCTAAAAGTGTTGAGAGAGCACCAGCTGTATGATAAGTTCAAAAAATGTGATTTCTTTCAAAATGAAATCCAATATTTAGGCCAAGTCATCTCAACAAAAGGAGGGGAAGTGGATCTTGGAAAGATAAAGAAGAACATGGATTGGCCTGCCCCTAATAATGTGATAGAATTAATATCCTTCATGGGATTTGTTGGATATTACATGAGGTTCATAAAGGGATTTTCCAATAACGATAATCTCATTACTTCATTGCAAATAAAGGGGAAGAAATTTGTATGGTCACTAGAGTGTGAAGATGGATTTCAATAACTGAAGAATATTTTAACTAATGCTCGTGTTATGAATATTGAAGACCTTAAAAAATGATTCTTGTTTTTCATTGATGCTCATAAGGAAGGATTAGGAGGAGTCCTTATGCAATAAGGGTAAGTGATTTGTTACGAGTCACAAAATCTAAATGAACATGAGCATAAGTATATTACCCATGATCTGGAGTTGGCATAGATCGTGCATGGATTTAATATGTGGAGGCATTACTTTATTGGGAGAATATTTGTCCTAATGACAGACCACTATGGACTTAAATACCTATTCAACCACATACCAGGTTGAATGCCAGAAAGGCCAGGTGGATGGTGTTGATTAGTGAATTTGATTTCGAAATCAAATACATAAAAGGAAAATATAATAGAGTGTAAGATGCACTCATTCGAAGTGTGAATGATATACACTTAGCAAAAACAAGTTTAGGAGATTATGACATCAAGAAGAGGATTGAAACCCTCTTGTACGAAGACAATTTCTTCAATCAAGTCATAAAAGGATAACATCAAGAATCCATGGAAAATAAATATGAAGGATATTAGCTTGAGTTTGATAATCTATTGTTGTATAATAGTAGGTTGCATTTTCCTAATTCAACATATTTGATACATCTGGTTATGGATGAGTCCCATTAAAAACCATATGTAGGTCACCCTGGTTACCAAAAAATGTTGACATCAATAATACAATTGTATTATTTCCTTAGAATGAAGTAGGACATTTATCAGTACATCGCTAAATGCATGTAATGTCAACAAGTAAAAGTGAAGCATAAAAATCATTTTGGGTTATTGCAACCTCTACAAATTTTAAAGTGGAAATGGGAAACAATTTCCATGGATTTTATTATAGGTCTACCAAATACAATCAAGCAACATGATGCAATCATGGTGTGGTAGAAAATTTGAGTAAGGAAACTCACTTCATCCCCTTTAAGTATAATCTCAAATCCATAGATGTTTCTAATGTTTTTATAAAGGAAGTTTTGATATTTCATGTTTTTTTCAAGAAATATGCCAAGTTCACCTCATGTTTCTAGAAACAGTTGTTTGCGGGCTTAGGAACACAACTAGAATTTAGCATGGCCTACCATCCTCAAACATATGGCTAGACTCAGAGAGTGAACAAAGTGCTATAGGACATGTCGAGATGCATATTATGCATCATCCCAAGTAGTGGGAAGAGTATCTATATTTGGTAAAGTTTACCTACAACAACAGTTACCAAGAATCATTGAATATGATCCCATTTGAGGTTTTGTATGGCAGGAAGTGTAGAGTTACAATCAGTTGGGATAGTCCAATGGATAGAATCACACTTGGACTATAATTGTTGAAGGAGATGGAACTAGTAAAGATTAAGATAAGAAAAAATATGTAAGTAGCTCAAGACAGGAAAAAGATCTATGAAGAAAACAAGATGAATCACAGAGAGTAAAAAGTGGGAGATCATGTATTTCCCCAGGTGAAACCCAAGATAATCTCCCTAAGAATTGGAATGTTTGATAAGTTAGCACCCCTCTACCGTGGACCATTTGAAGCCCTCAAAATGATAGGACCTGTAGCATACAAAGTAGAATTATCATGTACAGTTAGATTTCTTAATGTATTATGTGTATCTTTGTTGAAGAAATGTGTACATGATTCTAATCATGTTATTGATTGGAATATGATATAGGTGGAACTAGAGGGATAATTCTAGCTTGAACCTCAATGCATCCTAAATAGGAGAGAAACAATGATCTGGAATCGAGCCATCACGTAGGTCAATGTGCAATGGAATCACTTTGGAGTAGATGAGGCTACATGGGAACTAGAAGATTCCATGATATTGGCATAGCCATTATTGTTTTTTGTATAATTATATATACATGGTGTTTTAAACACTGGGGACGATGTTTCCTTAATGGGGAGGGGAATGTTACACCATGTTTTCCCCTGAGACTATAATTATGCTAAGACTCCATACGATTATGTTTATGAATCATGTAATTGTGTTTTAATTAATGAAATACAACAAACTATTGATTGAGAGGGAAAAAAATTGAAAGTAGCGACCATGATACACAAGTGGGAATTGATGAAGTAGGGATTGATTGAGTGGTTGGGTAAGGTGGAACTGATTTTTTTGTATGAAGAAAATAAGAAGCTTTTTTAAAAAGATAACTTATGCTTGCAAAGCATAAAAATACACCTTCCAATGTACCAAACATGTATGGATCCATGTGACTAGTAATGGAAGTCTCAAAGGTGGTTTGAAAAGTTAATATTGTTGACATATTGATCTTTTGAAGGAGGAAAGGGCCAATTGAATGACTTGATAATAGGACACCACAACATTTCCCCTTTAGGATGGGAATTGTGGGTTGTAGGTTGCATATATAGTAATCCATGGGATTCCCAAGAATATTGGTGGATGAAGAGAACAATGGTGTAAAGACACCACCAAACCAAATAGTTAGTGAAAGAGAAGATGTACAATTGATGGAAAGAAGAAGAGTGGTATAAGAAGAGAAGAGAAGATGCATGGGGGTGCACATACATAGTAGAGAGAGAAGAAAAAATAGAGCACACAAGAGCTCAAGAAAAGATAACTCGAGAAAGAACCAGTGAGAAACAAATTCACAGAGTAAAGGTGTAGTGAATATAGGTGTTCATGAGCATGGATTGAGGAAGAAAATAGAATGGATAGTTTTCATTGAAGAAAATAGGAAACTTTTCCAATGTATTGATGATCACCCTAAAAAAGAGAAGACTCACTCAGATCCATACTGGAGAAAAAGAGGACTACATCTTGGTACTTACTGGACAGAAACCGACATTGGTAAGGGGATTTTGTTGAGGGACAATTTAGCAGAGAAGGGACTCCCTTGTGAAGAGGAAATCTAGTTGATAAACCACTTGATAAACCTCTAGATTTTCTTAGCTCAGTGGGAAGGGGGAAACTTTTTTTGTTTCAAAGCAATAAAGAGAGTAAACTTCCTATATCATCTTGAGCTTGCAAACCAGTCGAATCATTGCCATTGTGGTATCATGGCTTGGAACGGGGGTGGAATAATGTAGGAAGGAACTCTACGGTATGGCCTAAGGTTGGGAGGAAAGGTGTCCTCTCTCAGCCAATGGGTCTTGGCTAATTACCTAATTAGATATGTATTTGACTTGATATGTTTAATTGCACATGAATCTTGTATACATGTATCTGTTTGAATTAAATGGAAAAAATGAATGCTTACAATCAATGAATGGAATCCTTTAGTAATCAGAGTATGCTTCTTTTTTCCATAGTTTAACCTGTTAAACTAAGAATTTAAATAAGTGTGAATGGTCTTTGTCCCTATGAACCTTAAAAATTTGGAGGAAATATTGCAAGATATGGATAAAACCTTCACCAGAGAGTGAATTGGGGTGCCTTTGTGTTCTGGGAGAGAACCCTGAATCCTTGAGATGAAATTTTGTAGGATATGGACAAAATATTCATTTGGAAGATGATAGATAGGCCTTAGGACCTGGGAGTTGTTTTTATTCATATGAGATATTATCAATATATTATTACAATGATGAGTGTTCCATATATAGGGAAAAGATAGTGACTATCCATTAAAGGATGTGTACCATGGATAATCAATAACTATTTATGATTATCATTTACTTATTATATATAGTATTTAATAATCGATAATTATATTATTAATTATTAATATAAAAGAATCTCTTTCTGATGTTTTCCAAACATCAACACTCCCTCTCAACGAGAGAGACATTCTGCATCATTCCAATATTGTCTCTTAGGCATACAAACTTCACCCTAGACTCATGGCATTTGTCTGTCAACCCTGAGAGACATATCACTCCCACCTGAACCGAGGAGAAACTCCTTATGTGGTTGTCCCTTTGAGCCAATTGACTCTCTCTGAGATCAAGCTCACTATGGGTCTGCATGTAATATAATATATCATCTTGAGTATTTATCATTACTTATGAAATCACCATGACTAGGAAAAATACCACACTAGGATCTTTCACCACAGATACACACATGTGAATGAATGTTAGACTGATGCTAAATGACATGTGGAAAGCACTTCAAGCACCTTGAGTCCATATTATTCATTTTCATGAGAAAGGAAGGACTACTCATGGGCCCATTTATCATAAGTGCACCTTTATGGTAAATGTATCCTATCTCCCTTGGTCTGCGGCCCAATCTAGGAGAAGGTCTGCCTGATGTTGAAACATCAACACTCCCTCTTAGCTAGGGAAGTATCTTTCGACAGTAGTACACAACTACTATCTAGTGGTACACAACCACTGCTAGTAGCACACAACTGTTATCTAGTGACACACAGTCACTGCCAATGGCACACAACCATTGTAGTAGTACACAACTAATGTCTAGAGACACACATTCTCCACTAGTGGTACAAAACCATTGTAGTAGAAAAATGTTTGTCACACAAGGCACTCCCATGTGGAATTCTAGAGGCTACTCCCTCTAGAAACACTAGGG
>CBVK0101416599.1:0-12685 GCA_900067695.1 Picea abies | reverse complement strand
AAGCTGAGAAAATCTGAGCAGAAAAGGGCAAAAATCCTCCAAAAAGGAGACCAACGCTCCCTGTCTCAAGGGTACAAAGTGTTGCAGCGCTCCCTAAAGCACTGTAGGGGAGTTCTAGCGCTCTAATATGGCCTACAGGGGGGCATTGATCCACTCATAAATTCAAAAAATAGTCAAAAACATGAAGAAAAACTCACCCATAATGCATACAAATTGGTGAAATTGCTAGTGAAGGTAGGAGAAGGCTAATGGATGATGAACAAACAATAAAAGTGATCTAAAAGGTGGGAAAATATAAGTAAAGACAAGATAAATTTCTTGGGAAAAATGACCTCAAATACCAAATGGAATAGTGGATAGATCATTGAAGTGAGTAATTTTGATGTGTAACAATATCTACCCTTCGACTTAGACTTAATACCAAATAATTTTCCTTTATCTTTGTCGATTGATCGACCTCTCACCAGTAAAGCATCTTTGGTCGATCATTCCAGTTCTTTCTTCTCATTGCTTCCTATAGAAGATATGAAACCATGTCTTCTAGCACTAATGTGGTTGTATTACTCCCCATATCCATGACTAAGTTATCCCAGGAGTCTAGAAAAGAACATAATAGGCTAAAACATTTCTCCTCCTCAGTGATTTTAATATCCACAGATGATAACTAGATTATAATTGTATTAAACACATTTAAATGCTTAGTCACCAAAATTCCATTACTCATTCTCAGAAGATACATTATCTTCCTGAGAAACAACTTATTTACCAGGGTACAAGCTCCCCAACTTGTCCCACAGTTTCTTGGTCGAATCTTGACATGAGACATTCAACAACAACGAATCTACAAGACAAATTTGAATTGTATTCCTCGATATTCTCTAGATTTTCTCCCATTATTTTGTTGACACACTTTTCAACATGGTACTTGGACATAATGTTGTCCATTGTTCTCTATTTACAAGGATATCTTCAATTTTAAGCTTCCAAAGCTCAAAATTCTAGACATTGAATTTTTCGATCTCTATTCTCGAACCGCTCGCCATTATTTAACACAATATTTAGCACAATATTTAATATTTCAGACTTATGAATCTTACTGAACCTAGGGTTTATCTCAGATCCAAGGTTTTTAAACCAATCTTCGATACCCCGTGTTAGGAAATGAGACACACTTCCATGCTAAACCTTGTGGAAGAGAGGTAGAAATATTTAATCAAGAAAGTAAATGACACAACAAGCACACAACACACGTAGATTTTACCCTAGAAACCAAAACCGGGAAAACCAACATTCTTTGAGCATTCTTATCCTTTTTGTCTTATTCATTCAGAATAAAAGGTTACATGTATAACCTTGGTCCACACCTAAGACACAATCGACATCATACCCTCTTGTTTTCACAAGAAAAACCTTGTATCCAATTCATCTTACATCTGCATGACCAACAACCTCTAAATTATAGACTCTTGGCGATTATCCATTCATCATCTAAAGAAAAACCAAATCAACTTTTACAGCCTCAGTACACTCCTTATTTATAGGCTTTACATTAGGAAAAATCCTAAATAAATGGCACCCAGAAACGATTATAGATCCTTGCAGATCATTGGCTACAAATACTGTGAATCTCAGGATTTGGATACAATCGACTACCGATTCGAATTACCCATCGACTATAATTTGGATTTCATTCGGTCTTCAGTTGGTTGCCACATTCCCAATTTCCACCCTCTCATCGGTTAATCTCTTTGACTTGTTGTCGATGTCTTTACCATGTTGAACCACCTCAAACTTAAAATTTGATTTTACCCGGTCGATTAACCTCAATATTTGACTTTTTTTCAATCCACCTCGACTTTGTCTTTTCCTGTTCAAGCCACCTCGACCTTCGAATTCGATTGTCAGTCGATCCACCTCGAATTTCATTGCATATAATATAACAACCCAATGAATAAAAACCATGTATTTCCTGCATGACAATAAATATAGATTCCTTCATTTTCATAAAGAACTCTTTTTCATTAGAATGCTCCTCAAATAAACAATTTTCATTGAACACTGAGAACCTACAACTATTTATGAACCCTATAATGTTCTCATGAGTGCATGGATAACCATCTATATAAAATAGGTTCTTCCTATAAAAGTTTCCAAAAGTATAATTGTTCATGCACATTCTATACATGAAAAGGTTATGTTTGTATTTATCAATATTCAAGTAATCAGACTGGCTATAAAGAGGACCACAAAATGGCATAAGTGATATTGATTATTTGGGAGGAACAAGTACACGCGAAAGGATAAACAACCTAAGAATTGCAACATCTATTTTTGACTTGGAAATCATGTAATTGTTACCACAAAAGGATGATTATGTCCTAACATTCGACATAGGTAGGGAATATGGCCAAGTGCCATACAAATTAGCACAATTGTAATAGGTTTGGTATTTACTTTGCATATGGACAGGAAGAGACAAGTCATCACTGCCCTCAAATAATTGAACTAACCTTGGTGTGTACTTGAACATTTTTTCTCTTAGCTCATACAACTTTTTGGATCTCCTAGTAGAGATGTTTTGGGTAGTAATGATATCATACTTTGTCTAACTAGAAATCTCATTTGAATTAACAGAAGGAGATGGGTTTCTCAATTTAGGATGAAACATGGTGTATTTGGCTTCCAATATTCAAAGAAAGAGCATATGGAAGTGTTTCTCCATGTCTTTTCTATACACCTATTGGATCCTTTACCATAGTGTGAGGTATTAGACTATCAACTTTAGGTAGCCTATAATTAATATAATGGGGTAGTATGGCATGCCAAGGGTTCACCTTCAACCCTTTACATTTTGAACAACCACATACTACTAGGGTGTCATAAAAGAGATCTAGATTATGGTGAAATACCATTGGCCCAAAATGGTTACTGGAAGATGGCATGTTACAATTGGAGGGGTAACATGGCTCTCCATTTTTATCTACCATCTACACATGGTATTTTTCTCTTGATAATAGATTTCAATGATTTTGGACTAGTGGATTATCCTTCCCATTTAAATTCAAACCCGAATTAGGATCCTACAAAATTCAATGCATAATTATTCAAATGCACATGCAAATGAATCATAAATTCAATGAGATAATCAAAATATAAATAAAATATGGAATTATTGGAAATGGAAAGGGAGAACTTGATGAACTTAGAATGATGTGTAATGAATTTAAATCTGAAGAACTAGTCATTTGATATCATCATCTTTTTTTTGCCTGTATTTGAACCAAAGCCATAATTAATAATACGTCTACTTTCTTAAAAGAAATTTTGGGAAGCAACATTCTAAATTCAAATAGATCTTTGAGGGTGTTTTTTAGAAACTAGTACACCTCACTCACTTATGCTTCACATGTGCATATTGATATTTTGAACACGTTGATGCACAGAATTATTATATGCACCAATAGTTAATTCCACAAGAACCTTCGTAAAGGAAAACCTCTGTAAACTTCTACTTTATCTGTACACTATTTAATCAATGTGTTTATTTCATTGTACTAAACTAATGCACTTAAGTCTATAAGGTGCACCACAAGATAATTTGGAAAAAAAAAACATGCACATTTATCATCAATGCATTGAAATATAAAAAAAAAATGAGTGGGAATTTCATTTTGTAAAAGTCAGTTTATAAAAGAAAATCCTAGTCCCTATTCCATTCTTTTGCTAAAATTTAAAATGAATACTTTTGCAAGAGAGATTTATCAAAGAATACTTTGGAGTGGACATAATTTTTTGAAGAGACAAATTTGCAAGGGATCGCCATAGGTTACATACAAATATGCAAAGAAAAGTTTTAAGGTATTTAACTTCATTCTATTCATATTAAATTTACCCTCATTTGATTCAAACAATTCCATAATTTTTTTATTTATTCCTATTAGTATTCATAGAGAATTTTCATGAAAATAGAAGGGCTTCAGAGTTACCTTCAATGTTGCAACTGCTAGTTTTCTTGTTGCATCTCTTTTTTTTATGTTGTTGAAAACTTTAGCATTAATGGTTCATTCTCTCTACCATTTGACAAAGAGATATGTTTTTATCTAATGCATATTTTTGGGGTTTGTGTACTTGTATATGGGGATTTTGGTATCTATTGGATTGGGACCACTCATTGCATTGGATCCCAAACCTTGTCACTGCTATATATTTTTAAATGCTATAAATGGTTCACCAGTGATAATGTTGTATTAATCACACCATTTTGTCAATATATTATTTAAAAATACATTGTTGATTTTCTCAGTGTGCATTGTACAATAACTATGCATTAGTGCTCAAGTCGGTATTAAGCGTATTGGCATGTGTTATTGTACTATATGCATTGCCTAATATGAAAATAGTTTTACCCTGAAATTCTTTACTTGGTTTATAAAAAATATTTCATAATTGTTAGCCTATGGCTTACCTTACCAATCAAGGATGATTTTAAGAATGGGAATTTATTTTAAAATGTAGAAACCTTGGCGAATCTTACTAATCCTTCATATTACAACTATAAAATGTTTGGCAATATTTGTAAAAATATTCAAATTTCTAAGGATTTTATATAGTTTTTATAAAGTTTTGGATATTTTTAAGGTAAAATAATTTTATTCTATATAATTTGGGCGAATCATTTTTAAAATAATTTTTAAGGTAAAATAATTTTATTCTATATAATTTGGGCGAATCATTTTTAAAATAGCGAATTTGTTTTTGGGGAAACCATGGAAAATTAGCCCATGAACGAAATTTAGCCCCTAAAATCATCCATGCCAATCACTAAGTCTAATTGCCACCTATATTTGTATTATTCATTTAGGATATTAGTACTATATCCTCAAGTGGTGACTAATGAGTTAGTTAATATTTTCTAGCCTAATCATCATGAATGATTTTATGATCTAGAGAAAATATCTCTATGAGGTGGAATCACCCATTGTAATATAAATATGTAACATTTGTGTGAATACAAGAGTGTTGGCTAGTGAGCCTTTTCCATCATGAATGATTGTAGGATCTATAGAAAATATCTCTATGAGGTGGCATCACCCATTGTACCATAAATATGTACCATTGGTGTGCATACATTTAGTGTCGATGTCTATATTTTATCAATAATTTGTGTATTTCACTATGTAAGGATTTTATTTATAGAATATGTCTGATAGAAGATTAAGGAAAAACACTTATAACGACTAGGGAAAGAAAAGAACATCTCAAGAAGAGAGCATGGAAGGTTGTTTTAAATTTAAATATAAAAGTAATATATTTGAATCATTTGTAGGTTGAAGTTATGTGTATTGGATAATGTGCATCATGTAAATTAATAACATGAAGAAACTCCAAAAGATTGTTTAGAATTTGAGTGGAAAATAGTGTAATTTTTTTATGGAAATGTTGCAAACAGAGGAATTAGATGGATCAAAAGGTGATAAATATGATTTTTTTCTTTGGATTTTTACTTTAAATGTAATTCTTAACAATAATCGCTAACATGTTTCAAACATTTTAATTTTCATTTGTTAAATGTTGTGCAAGGACCAACAACAAGGAAATAGAAGGACCAACAACAAGGAAATAGAAGGTCATCCTAAGATGATAAAGATTATGAGGGCTATAAATGATGTTGAATTAGTCCTTGGTTCATATTGAGTGGTGATAGAAGTTAATGAGAGGGGTACAATATTTTATAAAACTATGAGAGATATAGTGGAAAAATGAATAGATATTCTTTCCATTTACAATACAAAAATCATTCCAATGACTCCAAGAATTAGGTTATACATAAACTATAGCAAGGATTTCTGGAGAAAAAATTGAACATAACAAAAAATAATCATTTCAAAAGTATTATTGCTAAACATGTTTTTTTGTAATATGCATACACTAGTCCAAAAATTACAAAATTAATATTTTTTCTATATTTATTTTGGTATAAATTTTAATCATTTTTTTTAAATGTGTTTTTTATTTGTCAGAAATATTGATCAAATTATAAAGGACGATTGATGTGATATGTGAAACATGCTAGTAGGGATGTCAAAAAAATGTACAAGGAGATGGTCAAAGAAATGAGCATAATTGCATTACAAAAGGAACCATCCCAACAACAATGTGGATATGTATTCATTGTTTTTTTCTATGTACAAAGAATTTAACTATCAAATGAAATATTGATTTTCAATTATTTTTTTGCTGTAGAAAAGAAAACAAAATGGAACACATTCATCACATAAGACTGGACAACCAAGGAAAAAAAAAGGTTGATCACAAAATTGTAAGTAATCAATGTACTCTCCTTACTTAAGATTCCATATTTGTTGTGATGTATATATTTTAATTGATTCACAACCATCCATCGATTTTTTTTAACAAGTGTGTTGGCATAGGGGCAGACCCACGGTTCAATGCTTAACAATGAACCAACAAAACCTTGAATACCGTCCCTTTTGGAAACATCTGCGGAGCTGGCGAAGTCTCACTCGAGGTAGAAGGAGGGGGGGTTACAGGATGCAGGTGTTTGTAACCAAGATGGGACACAAATATGTGATAATAACACTTCACAGAGTATTCTATTAACACTTAGAAGATGACATGCATTAGTTCATTAGTCTAATTAACATCGCAGAACACACCCAAAGATAGATCGGCGCAGTAACAAATGACAATATACCCATAGCACTTAGAATTATAATTTAGATCTAAAATTCATTCATCCTTAACACAAGTAAAGCACTAAGCAACAAAATATCTATCTATCATACATAATAATCAAGGCATAGAGCAGATTCATAACATAAACAACAAAACACAAAGAAAACCAAAGACACAAGATATATGTGGTTCACCCCAGTGTGACACAAGATATATGTGGTTCACCCCAGTGTGGGGCTACGTCCACCAACCGCTTCGCCTTCTTTATTATTCTTCAATCTCTTACATTCAGTTGCTCCTGTGCACTAAGCCAAAGAGTCAAGCTTCACACTAGATGAGAGATTTGCACACTGAACACCAGATCCTCCTTCCCAAAACTAGGTCAAGGCACAAAGCCTTACATACACATTTTGTTGCACAAAGAAACTCAAAATGACTTGCACTTAGCTACTAAGACTTTGCTATCTTCCTTCTTCTATCATACATTCTTACTTATTTATACTTTTACAATCCCTTACAATAAGGCCGAATCATGGGTAAACCCCATGGGCTGAAATCCCATAACCCGTTACAAAACCCCTAGAGAACCACTTACTGGGTCCACATAGCCTGCAAAACAAGTGATATCCATGATCTTAGCTCTGCCTAGGAACTCCATATTTGACTAGTGTGTTGAAGTCCAAAAGTGGTTCAACTCTGACCAAGGTTTCCTCAAAACTTGGTTGAGAGACAATAGGCCCCCAACACTCACCTGTGACTCGTCCTGAGTCACTCAGGTCTGGACAACGTTTCTTTGAAGGCCTCGAGATTAACTCGAGCTGCCTCAACTTGTTGCTTCGTCTGAGCCTCTTGCTCACCGAGCTCCTAGATCGTTTTCTTTGTAACACACCCTTCCAGGAGTTGTTCCACTATTGCAACCACTTGGTCCAGTTGTGATCCCTGTCCCTCAATTTCTTCGAACACCTTGCAGGATTCATCCTGCACAGGTTGTAGCTTCTGTGCAACTTCCATTACCCTTCCTTGGAGGGAAATGATCTATTGTTGCACTGCATGTTGTTCCTTAGATATCTTCATTCTTTCAACTATGGTGAATAGCTTCATCTATGCCTGTACTGACAATTCCTGCTAATGCGCCTCCTGTAAATGCACTTACAACTTCCTTAGATATGGATCTTCTGTGAGGCATTCATATGTTTGTGTGCTTATATCACTCATTTGTTTTCACTCTGAGGCGAGGGATCTGATCCTTACTATTGTATTCTTAGCGGCTTCCTCCCTCTAGTCACACACCTCCTGTAGAGTGCTCAGTACTTCTTTGACCTCCAAATCTGTTATCCTCGCTTGAAGTTGTTGGATGGTCTTAGCGAACTTCACCACTTGACCCTTGACTGACTCATGTTCCTCCTGTGCCAAGCCTAGTGTTAACACCTTTTAATTTCCCAGGATGAGGAGGAAATCGACAAGGGTAACCACAAATCTACTTTGAGTCAAGGATATAGCCCTCCAAGACTCAGAGAGGGATCTCTCTATCATATTTAGATTTGTTTAAGTATGGATCTTAGGCTAGTTATGATGGATTGGTATTTGGTTTTTTAAATGGTTTGGTTGGAGCAGGAGAAAAAGGCCATTGGGCAATGGGGCCAAAGAGATCTAATAAAAACAAAGTAGGGTCTACATGAGATCTTACAAGGTAAGGTAGGAACTACTCTCGATCCTTTAAGGTTTTTTAAATGGTCAAGAAGAAAAAGGGATGGAATCAGATCATAACAGGGCATAAATGGTCAAGAAGAAAAAGGGATGGAATCAGATCATAACAGGGCAGTTAAGAATCCTGGGAATGACCTTCAGGTAGAAAACATTGATATAGCTTTAAACTCGGAACATGGTGTTTTTAAACAAATCCTGAGCTTGAATCTCTTTAAAAAAATAGATAAAATAAACACATATGAAAAACAGAGAAAACATAATTACGATGAGAAAAACTTCACCAACATAATGACATAGGAATCCTGTAACTGTAATATTATTTTGATAGACTATGGTTCTATGAGTTGATTACAACATTGAACACTTCTTTTCGGTCGGGTCCAACCCCTCTTCTCTATTAAAAACATAGATATAAATAAAAAATACCATCCTTTGGCTTAATAGATTGAATTCGATCATCCTGACCGAAAATAGCAAGTAAATCCCTAAAAGATCTGAACTGGAATCTGGGCCAAATCTGCTGAGAATAGGGGTACAATCAGACTTTTTTTCTCCTCAATGGTGACACCTGTGTATAAAATGAAATAGATTATTGTATATGAGCATGTTCTGGACAAAAACCTCTTTCATGTTTTTCAATTTCATCTCCATCTCGCCGAAACAACTCCAGCAAAATCATGACTGAAACAGGAAAAATTGGAAGCCTGAAAAATAGGGATTAAAGATGGATTTGATTATCCCAACTTATGAAACCTATGTAAATTATGGGAGAGGTTTTTGTTATTCAGCCCATTTTGAACAACAACCTCTCTCATATTTTGAAAATTCATTTCCATTTTCCCGGAATCCATCTCGGAAGATGACTTTTCAAACTGGCGAAAAAGAGCGGTTTTGATTTTTTGGGACGACGGTTTTGGAGGGGTATGTGGTTTGCTCAGACCCCTAGGGAAGTAAGTGGTATTGGGAGGGGGGATTAGAGTTCACCATGCAATGAAAATTTTCCCTCCCAATACCACTTTCTCGGACCCCTTGGTGTTGATGTGACGTGAGGGGGGGTCCGAGTTGTACGAGGATATGTATGAGGAAAACTTAGGATAGTTTGTATTTTGTTTTTTAATTTTTTAATTTTTGTTTTATTTGTTAAATGTTTTGTTTTATTATGTTTTTTCTTTTATATATATATTTTAGGTGTTTTGTTTATTTATATTTTGTTTTAACATTTGTTTTTATTATTATTATTTGTTTTATTTATTTTTTAATTAATATTTGATTAATATATTACTATACTTTGTTTTATATTCATTTTGTTTTATTATTTATATGTTTTTTAATTTACATGTATTTTATTTGTTTTATTGTTTTTAATTAATTTTTATTTAATGTTTGATTAATAAAACACTAAATTAAACAACTAACTTAACTACTAATTATTTATTAATTTATTATTTACAAAACTAACCTAGTTTATTAATCTAACTACACTAAGTTAATTAATATTTTTTTTTTATCCTAAGTTTGTTTATGCAGGGATGCATGGTGGGCGAGATGTAGCCAATAGGATAAAAGGACCATGGAGTGAGTGGCGCGGAGGTGTATGAAGGATACAACAGGGTAATGAAGGATCAGGCGAAATAGATGGAGGGGGAAATGGAATCAACTGAGCCCAGTAAGCCAGATGTCTTCATCGCGGGGGAAATACCAACTAAATAGTTGAAGAATCAAGTTACCTACGATTATAGGACCCCAACACCCGGCAAAGAGTGACATGATTTACTCACTACTTCTTTGACCGTGGCCCATTCTGTGAGAAATTGCTCCTTTTCTCTTTGTAGATGGGCTTTTCCCTCCTGGATCATTGCCTAAAATTCTTCTTTCTCACTTTCATAGGCGGTTAGACTGTAGCGCGCTACTCGTAATTGTTCCAAGGCTTCATATTTATCTTGTTTCAAGGCTTTTGTAGCCTTCTCTTTTTCTTCCTAGATTCTTTGAAGTCAAGCTTATGTCGCATCTACAAGTCTTCTCAATTGGGCTAGTTCATCCCCAAATTATGTAGTCTGTGAAGAGTAGGGCGTAGTAGGTACTACGCAGATCAAACAAATGTCTTGTTGTGCTTCCTTTAATTCCTTCTTGACCCTTCCATATAGCTCGTGCTGATTCTCTCCACATCTTTGCAAGATTTCCTCGAAATCTTCCTCCATAGCTCCGTGGACTAGACTGATATCGTCCTCCGTGAGCATTACCTCTAACTTGGGCTTATTAGCGCGCATCTTCTTTCTTGTTGAGGGTTTCTTCGAGGAAACCTTCCTCTTCTACAGTGTGACTATTCCAGTAGGGGGTTCTTCAGGCGGTGTAGCTTTTCCTCCTCCTTGTTCTTCTTCTTTATCCTCTCCTCCTTGTCCTTCTACTTTGTCTCCTCCTCCTCCGAGTGATCTAGACCTGTTATCTTCAGAAGCATCATCCTCCTCATCTCTCTCTATATCCTAGAATTTCTCTGGCTTTTTCTTCTTCTTCGCCCCACTGGATTGTCCAACATGTTCGACCTGGGTGACTAGGGGGCTTCCTATGGTGTCAGTGTCAGAGAGTTCTACATCAGCGATAGGTACAAGTAACTCCTTTGGCCATTCCTTTTTTATCTGATCCATGTCTTCATCTGTCAGTTTGTAATATGAATTTAGTTCTTTGTTGTTTTCATCTCTGCGCGTAGTGATATAGATAAAATGAAGATTTGCATGGAACTTTGCTAGTGGTCGGTACTGGTGTAGGGTGCGCGGTGTCATGTGTGGAAATGACTCAATTTCAACCTTCAATTGCTAACAATATGCATGAAACACAGCTTTGGACTTCCACTACTTCATCATATCGTTGGCATACCACAAGGTGGAAAACCTAGCGTCTAACGATTTCGATGGTTTGATCTCCAGAAAGGTGGCTCCTTCATGCATTTTCCAAGCTACCAATGCGATCAAAATGATTAGCCAGCTAAAGTGGAATTCGTATCCCAAATCCTGGGCTTCGCGGTAATATTTCTCTAGTTCATTTACGAGGTAGCTCGCCCAGTTCATTTGCATGCCCTCCACACATTTTCCTGCGAGGTCCACCACAAACCCAGTGACCTATGTGGGGTGGTTCTTCCTTACGATCTTGCTAGCTATGAGCTGGCAAGTGAGGCACATTGCACCATCCTATATAGAGGCTACCTTGTAACCTCGGTTTCCTTTTTCGACTTCATCTTAAGCTTCCTTGATGCGTTGTGCCAAGGAACGGTCTGAGGCCTTCCCTAGATAAAATTGTTGAGGGCTAGGTCCCTTCATGATTAAGCCTATAATCTAGTGTATCAACATCAGATCCACAGTAATCCTCCGGTCGAGCCACATGTATCCACCATGATAGAATGAAAAAATGAGTTTAACGCAAGCATTAACCTCTTGATAGTGGCCAAAATGCGAGATCTTTATCACATTCAACACAGTGGACTGCGCCAACTCCTTAATCCATGGTTGTGAGATGAGGTCAACACAGTGGACTGCGCCAACTCCTTAATCCATGGTTGTGAGATGAGGGGAGGCTTCTTCCTAGTTGAATTCGTGAGATAGCGATGCGGCACTAACATGGCATAGTTATTTATTTCTCCTAAATTGAAATCGTTGTTCTTCAGTAGCAGGATCTGTCCTAAATGACTTCTGATTACATGTATTCCTTTCGTAATGTATGCGGTGATTGGGGTGTACTCATAATCCCAAGGAATGTTTTTGTGGTTAACGATGCCAACCAAAGGTGGAATGTACTCTGGTAATATCAATGGAATATGCTTCGCATTAGCCAAATCATCGCGGTGCTTACTTCACTGCTCATTCACGGGGTTAACACGACCAGAACAATGTCCAGTCGAAGGGGAAGCCTACAGTCCCCTAGTCGACGATGCCTAGATACCTTTAGATAACAGTTTTTTGGCCATTATCTTCTTGAAGATCTCCTTAATAGACTTTTCTAATTCAGTAGGTTCGCTCGACATCTTCACTTTTAAACAGACGGGTCGGGGTAGACGAACGAAAAGGTGGGGTAGACAAATAGATAGCGAGGTCTAGATTCTAATAACACAGCTCGACATTTAGACAATTCTTTGTTAGCTCAGTTAATAACAGGTAGAAAAAAGTGGTTCCGACGCAGCGACCAACGAGTTAAATAGCGGGGCATTGTAACTGATTCTTCCAACGATTAGGAATGCTTCCATCAATGTGAATCTATCTATTATGGCGTGATCTCAATGTCCCAAAAGAGGTCC
>CBVK0101416585.1:0-21495 GCA_900067695.1 Picea abies | reverse complement strand
CTAGTTTTGATTTTCCGCTGTGCTAAATGGTTAGGCATCTCAGTGTGTTTATTCTTACAGTTCAAATATTGAAATTTGTGTATAGTTGTCGAAGAAATAGACCAGACTTGAGGTGCAGTTAAAATCTAACAGGCACCCATATCAAGAAAGTAGTTGATGTCAAAAAGGGAAAGAGTGTTAGAGATATTTGTAGCATAGACATAAACAAACACAAGAAAGGAGTTGATAACAACCATTTGAGAGTGATGAATTTGAATCTTCTTATCTTTAACCTACACCAAAAATATTTACTAGCAATGAAAAAGGAATTGCTTGTGAATAGTCTTGATGTATGTACAAGATAGATAATATCTAGTTTGAGAAATGGTATAATCCAACAAGCATGTTCTTAAGAAGAAAAATATTTGAAGTTCGAAGATGATAACAAGTTTCTAAATGTTGTAACTTAGATGTCCCACAGATATACATTGATTGTTAAAATAAATGTTAGTTTATAATGGTCAACTAAATATTAGAATTAAGAATTAATAAAGTCAATTCGACTTTAGGTTAGTTTATGCTTTTATGTCTTATTTCACTTTATCGGTTTATCCCACATTCATAAAGTGTATTGAATCGACTTTATTGTAGCCCTATATAATAAATCTTTCGTTTTCTCATATAATATACAATATGGAGAACTCTTACAATTTATCTTGGTTTCTTTATGTGCTCAATTTCAGTAATATGGTATCAAAGCCCAACATTCTAGAAGTTGTATCAAGAGTCTCAGGAATTTTAAAACAAGGTTTCCACTCTTGCAACTTCAATATTTATGAAGCCATATCGAGAGTCTTGGGCCTTTGAAAGACAAGGTTTCCACTCTTGCGAATTCAGTAGTCTGGGTGCCATAAAGTTTGTGTGAGTGTGAAGACCTAGGGACTATTTCCAAAAGAGATGAATCGAGGGATCACAACCATAACACATTGAAGAGCCAAAAGGGTTTCATTGAAACCGTGTGTTTTTACTCCCGTGTTGTAGTTTTGAGAGGGAAGAACACGCATTTTGCATTTGTTACTTTGATTCAATCTATTTTTTTGCACTCTTGGCTTGTATCTATGCCTTCATTGTCCAACATCATGCTGGTAGGAAACTAGAAGTTCTCTAGGAAGAACTACAATAGGTGGAAGCAATGTGTGTAGGCCATTTTTGAGTACATGTGTTTGTTAGATGTTGGTACTGAGTCCCTAGAGTCTAAAAGGAAGGTTACAGGTCAACATCTTACTATTTCAGGTCAACTACAAAGGTCTTGGTATGGTTGTATCCTTGTTTTGATGGTTACTTCTTGTCATGGTATGGTGTATGCTTGAGGCCCGAGATCTACACTCTTTCCCTACACGACGCTCTTCCGATCTCACAGAGTCTAAAAGGAAGGTTACATGTCAACATCTTACTATTTCAGGTCAACTACAAAGTCTTGGTATGGTTGTATCCTTGTTTTGATGGTTACTTCTTGTCATGGTATGGTGTATACTTGAGCCATACTTGGTATGGTTGATTTGGTATATCTTGGTTACGTGGTTGAGTGAGGATCACTCCTATATCGGGTTCAGTGCATGACATGGTTCTCATAGTTTATATCCTTGAGTTCTTTGTACATGGTTGAGGCATATTCATGTTGTATGGTGGCATAAGCATTAGGGACATGTATTGGTTCTTTGAGATAATTCTTTGATGGTATGGCACAAATCTGCATATGGTTAATGGTACATGTTACACATGGTTGATGCTCTAGTTCATGATTTACTATTCCTTATTGATGTATCTTTGGGTTCATGATTTATGCATGTGATAGTATATATGTTGGTCTACAATTGATGCATGGTATGGTACATGTTTAGTTTGTTGATGAGTAGATACATGTTGATGAGATAGTGACAATGATAGAGATAGAGTGATAGTGATAGTGGCAGAGTTTGTGATAGTGACAATTGGTATGCATTTATATTACAGGGAGGTTGTACCGGGCAAGGATATGCGGTTGTAGCCACCTTACGGTTGGAGCTAGAGAACTCAGGGGGTTGTAGCCTCCTTCTGGTTGGAGCCAGAGAATTCAGAGATTTGTATCTTCCTTTAGGTTGGATCCTAAGAATAGGCAGTTGGAGCCTCCTTCCAGTTGCAACTAGAGAATCAGAAGTTGATGCTTCCAATGAATGTATTCTTTTGATATATAAGAAAATCATTATGTGGTTTTCTCCCATTTGGGTTTCCATGTAAATTCTGGTGTACTATGTATATATTGTGATGTGATGTTGTTTATGATTATCCTACTGATGATATATTGAATGCTAATCATAAAATGCTGATTATTGTTAAAGTATATACTGTGGTTAAAAGTACTAAGATTGCTCATTACTGATTCACCCCCCCTTTCAACTGTAATCCAACACCTGAGGTTCAAATTAGGAAGACTTCCACCACAATTTGGAAGCATTTTAAAGATCTGCATGAGAATTCAGATAATGGTTGATCCTTATTCTTGAATAACATTACATGATCACTTACTTAAGATCAAGGAAATATGAGAACAATTAGAGGCCATTGGCCGTAAGATGGAAGAAGAGGACACATTGGTAATCATGTTGAAAAACTTACCACATGCTTATGAGCACTTCATAGAGACCCTAAATATCACCACTATGGATGTTGACTTGAAGTTTGGAGAGCTATGCAATAATCTCTTACAATATGACATATGTAAGAAACAATTTGGTAGCAATAGTGAGATCGAGAGTTCAAAACAAGTCTTTATAGCTAATGTCAAAGGAAAAAGAAAATGGACAAAGTAGAACATTCATGGAAATGATGAGGATGCAACCAAGAGCCCAAACACCATCACCTGTCACTACTATGGCAAGGTAGGACATATAAAGAAGCACTACAAAAAAAAGGTTTGTATATCATAAATCCAACTAGGGAGGGCCTCAATAGAAGACTCATGTCGTAGAGCACATAGAAGAGAAGGAGTTAACCTTCTATGCATTCATGGCCACAAAACAAGAAGATTAGTTGAGACCACCTGCTTGGTTCATCAATTCAAGGGCATCATGACACTTCACCAACATGTAGTATTGGTTCACAAAGTATTCACATTCTTCATCCAAGGATCTCATGATCTTTGGTGGTGGGGAGGAGTATACTATAGTTGGCAAGGGAAATGTGCAGATTTCCTTTGAAGGGAAATTGTTGATTTTCCTCAATATATAATATGTGCAAGATATGGATCTTAATCTGATTTCAATTAGTCAGATTATGAGGCACAACCTCCATCTAGATTTCAAATTTAACAATCATAAATGCTACATAGTTGACATGGAGACGAAGAAGACTGTTTCTCTTGGTGTGAGGACCACGAGTTGTTCAGACTGGTGGATGTTGGACAGGTCAAAGAACATGCACTAAAAAATAAGAGTGCATATGACATCAATATTCTATGACATCGGAGGTATGGGCATCTCAACTTTACCTACCTCTCTCAGTTGGAACGCGAGAAACTGGTAGATGGGATTCCAGACATTTCACAGAATATCTGGGGAGTTATCGAAGCTTGCCATGCAGGGAAGCAACATAGAACACCATTTCATGAAGGATAATCTTGGAGAGCACAAAGAGTCCTTTAGATGGTTCATGCAAATATATGTGGACCAATGAACACTGCATCAATCATCAGTGCCAGGTATTTCCTTTTGTTTGTTGATGATTTCAGTAGGAATATGTGGGTGCATTTTCTGAAATTAAAATCTGAAGTGTTTAATGAATTTCAAAAATTCAAAGAATTAGTAGAGAAAGAGTCAGGTTATCATACTGCCTCTCCTAGATCTGATAATGGTGGGGATTTCTACTCAAAATAATTTAATAACTTTTTTGCTAAACATAGGATCCAAATATAGTATACTGCACCCTACACACCACAACAAAATTGTGTGGTTGAGAGGAAAAACCATACATCACAGAGATGGCCAAGTGTATGTTACATAACAGGTCTATTCCAAACAAGTTATGGGCAGAGACAATGTTCATAACAGTATACATGTTGAATAGATCTCCCACGATGGCAGTGAAGCAAAACACCCCAAAGGAAGCATGGTTTGAAAGAAAGCTCAAAGTAATTCATCTTAAAGTCTTTGGTTCAATTGCCTACAGTTGGATTCCAACTGAGAAGAGAACCAATTTAGATCTAAAGAGAAAGAAGATGATGATTGTAGGGTACAATGACACTCACAAGGATTACAGGTTGGTTGATACTGACACTGATAAGTTGAGCTTCAACAAAGATGTTGTTTTTTATGAGGAGGTTGGACCTTTCCAAAATTCTTTTGAGTTCCAAATTATGAGAAGCCAGAAGTGGTCGAGGATTTAGGTTTCAAGCATTAGGTAGCTCCACCTAAATGGGGGGAATATTCCGAGCACGAGGAGTCTCCTAGACCAGTTATTTCTGATCTAGATATAGGCGGCCAAAGTCATGGTGGAAAAAACACCATTGGAGATGTTCAAATAGGAGAAATGATCAAGGGATGATCATCGAGAAGAAAGAGAAAAAATACAACAAACATAGTCACTTTGCTCTTATGGCCAATATTTAGGAAATATATGAGCCACAAATGTTCGAGGAAGCACAAGGGAGCCATGAATGGGAAAGGGCCATTGCAGTTGAACATGAGAGTTTGATGGAAAATTAGACTTGGTATCTCACACCACTTCCATCAAGGAAGAAACCCATTGGCTGCAAATGGGTGTACAAGGTCAAGTACAAGGTAGATGGTAAAGTTGAAAAGTATAAAGCACGATTGGTTGCAAAATGATTCTCTCAACAGGAGGGGCATTTATTATGAGGAGACCTTTACTCCTACAACAAAGATGAGCACCATTCATTTTGTTCTAGCCATGATAACACAAAATGGATAGAAGGTCCATCTGAGGGACATGAAGAGTGCCTTCCTGAAGTGAGATTTGGAGGAAGAGGTATACATGTATCTACCATAGAGTTTTCAGGTTTCAAGGAAGGAGCATTTGGTTTGTAGATTGAAGAAGGCTCTATATGGATTGAAATAGGCACCCAAGGCATGGTACACCAATATTGATAGATATTTGGATGAAAAGGGGTTCCACCAGAGTCCTTCAGATTCTGACATGTATGTCAAAAGAGTTGGTAATGAAATCATCCTTCTAGTAATATATGCATATTATATAATTATTACAAGTAGTGAGGAAAGTGCAATAACATAGATAAAATTCAATATGAGAAAATCTTTTGATATGACAAATCTAGGCCCTGTACACTATTGTTTGGGTGTAGAAGTTCGGAAAACAAGTAGTGGAATTTTTTTCTCACAAATAAAATATGCTAGAAGTTTGTTGGACAAGTTTAGAATGACAAATTTCAAAATATCATCTACACCTATGGACAAAAGGTTGAAAATTTCAGCCAAAATTGACTCTAAGGAAGTAAATGAGTCAATATACAGGAAACTAGTGGGTAGCTTAATATATCTTACAACCACTAGACCTGATTTGAGTTTCACCGTGAGCTTCATTTCCATATTCATGACAATGCCAAAGGTAGAGAACTAGACATCAATAGAGCGGCTGTTGAGATATGTAAGAAGCAACATGCAATATCCCTTTCATCAAAATAAGAAAAATATCGAGGAGTAGTGAAAGGAGCATACGAGGCAGTTTGTCTTAGGAGGATGCTTTCAGCTATGCAGATTCAACAAACAAAGCCAACACCTTTGTTATGTGACAACCAAGGGGTGATGAAAATTTCCAAGAATTCTGTCTTCCATGAGCGTACGAAACATGTTGAGGTACATTTCCATTTCATCAGGTAGCTTATAGAAGATGGGTCTATCAAGCTGCAACATTGTCCTATAGAGGATCAAATTGCATACATTCTCACCAAGGCTCTGGGTCCTGAAAATATGTAAAATTATGGGATAAGCTTGGTGTAGTTAGTAGATTGACCATTAAGGGAGGGTGTTAAAATAAATATTAGTTTATAATGGTCAACTAGATATTAGACTTAGGTATTAATAAAGTCAATTTGACTTTAGGTTAGTTTATGCTTTTATGTCTTATTTCACTTTATCGGTTTATCCCACATTCATGAAGTGGATTGACTCGACTTGATTGTATCCCTATATAAGAAAGCTTTCACTTTATCATTGAATATACAACACGAATAACTCTTTCGAGTTATCTTGGTTTATTTATGTCCTGAATTTTCGTAATATTGATGCAGTTTAGAACCAAATTAGTAATTGAAGAAGATCCACTTTACATAAGAAGGCATCTTAGTGGACAATAATTGATGAGGAATACTTAATAAGTTCCCCACCATTGAAAGCCCTAAGGTTTAGCTCAAGTGGTTTGACTTGCCATGTGAGAGTTGTATTCGTCAAGGAAGTCATCAGGTTAAATCCAACTCGGCCGCCATTGATTTAAGACTAAAGTTTTAGTACGGAATATTGTTGAAAATGTCAAGTCAGCATGGTCGCTTATAATGTCTACATGAAATGTTTAGTCTAGGTAGTATTTAATGGTTGTTGTGATGATGATAATTGAAATTTTAATTTAAGATTGCTCAAATTTTAGTGAGGAATATTGTCGAAAATGTCAAGCTTGCATAACCACTTGTAACGTCTACATTCAATCTTGAGTCCCACTTGTAGTTAATGATTGCCCAAATTTAAATTAAGCATCATTGAAATTATTTTAATGATGATTATTGGAATTTAAATTTTAGAATGCTCAAGTTTTAATTAGGAAGTATATAAAAAATGTTGAGCGTGGAAGGCCACTTTTATTTTCCCTCCTTATTGAATCAATAAGAAAAAAGCTATATCATTCCTCATTCATATTAAGAGTTATTGTGTGAAACACTTATGCCTATATCATTACTTGTAATCTCTTCATTGAATGTTCAGTCTGAGTTATAGTTAGTGATTGCTCAGATTAGTATTCTTCATTGTGAAATCATTGTGATACTGATAGTCCAATGTTTAAGTTAAGATTGCTCAAATTTTTGTAAGGAATAGTGTTGAAAATGTTGAGTTAGGATTATGTTGCTTGTAATGTCTTAATGGAATGCTGAGTCCAAGTTTTTGAATCTCAAGAGCTTTGGATACAAGCACAACAAGTCCATGTTTCCTTGCAAGAGTAGAAAAGAGAAATGAATTAACAATTGGTAAAAGAGGGTATATTTAGTAGTTTTCAAGTAAAATTATGATAGTCTTATTACATTACATACAAAGAATGCTTAAAAATGCATATAATTGAAGATTGTTCAATTTTCAATAAGGAAGATTTCCAAAAATGTCGAGTCCACTTGGCCACTTGAAATATCTAGATGGAATGTTGAGTCCAAGTGATAGTTAATGATTGGTCAGATTTGAATTCTTCATTACCGAAATTGTTGTGATGACGATAGATGAAATTTTAATTTAAGACTACTCAAATTTTAGTAAGGGAAATAAAAAATGTGGAAATTGCATGACCACTTGTGATGACTATATAATATGTTGAGTTTGATTTGTAATATCTACATGGTATGTTGAGTCCTTACAAAAATTTGAGCAACTGTGAATTTCAGTTTCAACAATTTCAACACTTCACCCTCATGTTTATTCACTTGCCATGTAGGTCTTATAGTGAACAATTTCTTGGGATCCACTTAATCAACTTAGTTAAGAGGAGGCATAGGATCATTTGCATGCCTACTTGCATAACCCCTCAAATAGGAAGCATGGTCCCAATCTTGGCTTCAGGAAACCACTTAGACATTCTTATTTGGTGCCATGCTTTATGACCTACTGGGGTATTCATGAAATCAATCTTGATAATTCAATTTGACATTTTATCCAATTGTGGAGATTGGTAGGGAAATGTTAGTAGGAGAGGACCTTATCTAGTTCAATAGAGGGACACAGACTAGATATAATATGCTATATATTTGTAGTTTGTCTAATTTTTAGCAAGTGACAAGTTGACTCTTTCTCTTTGAATTTATAAGTCATCACATCCTAAGCCTTGATGTTAAAAGAATATAAGGTTCAAATTTAAATTATGATATCATTCTTAATCAATCAAAAATCTTACCTTATATAAAAATGGAAGATATTGACAAAATACAACATATTTATACTCAAAAACTAATTGGCATTTTAGAAATTCTTGGACTCTCACCACCTCATAAAAAATGCTCAAGTGAAATGTCTCCATGCAATCCTATTTTAGTAGAGTGAAAAATAGTAGCCAAATTTTATGTATAAATGTGGCATCTTAGCTACTAAAAACATATTTAATTATAGGTCAATTTTTAATCCAGAATGGTAGCTGAATAAAATTCGTAATATGTTAAAACAAATCAAATAAGGAAGGCATATTTGGTTGTCATTCAAGAGTTTGAGGGTGAATTCTATTGATTATATAAAAAAAGAATACAATTGGAAAAACTGTGACTGCAGCAAGGAGAGGAGCAACGAAATGTTCAAACTCCATACCCATTTCCCTACAAGTCACCCACCAATAAATAGTAACAATTAATTCCAAAAGAAAACACAAGTCAAGCACCCATCAAATATAAGAAAATAAAATGTAGCGGAATATCAACCATATGAAAAGGCCAGTAAGAAAAGAGAGAGAGAGAATGTTTAGGAGAATTACTCATTCCGGTTGTAAAGTACCCCATTCAAATAAATCAAAAATTCAATTTTAACATTAGAACAGAGCATCGAAGCATAATGTAATGAATTATTATCATGAGACAACAATGTGTAAACTGGCCACAATAAGTTCTTTGAAAAAGTGATATGGTATAATTTATAGTAGTATCAATGTTTCAAAACACAAACTTGGCCTCAAAATAGGCCTTGGGTCAACTCAAACTTGTCTTGGACCCGGGTTGGAATCATATTGGTTTGAATTTTTTGACTCAATTTATTAAAAAATAGATAAAATATTATAATTTTAATGGAAAAATTATATTTTAAATATTACAAACTATTAGAGACAATGTGCAAAGTTTGTGCAAGTATATACCATGTGAAAATATCAAAATGGCACCAAGTGCAATACATATCACAAACATAATACATAATCAATGAGGCTCTAAGTATGCTCGAGAGTACAAAAAACATGCTACAAGATACAAGATACATGAAAAGGCACTAATCTTGTTGTTGGACCTTGAAAACAATGGATTCAACCCAAGAGATAAAACTTTGGCTATTTTAATTAACTGGCTTGGTAAGTTAGGGTTAGTTGAGGAGGCATAATAACCTTTTGATGAGATAGCTAAAACATAAGTTCCCTCAAAATTTCTTCTAATACTCAGGAAAATGTATGCTAGGGCATGTCTGCAAGAAAAAGTAGCACATGCATTCTTGTTGCAAGCTTGTCCCAGCTGCACCAATAATCTTTCTTATTGAGATCTTTTGTGGTGGATCACTATTTGAAATGAGTGTGGAAGAAATGGGACATCAAGACAAAACTGAACATATATCCTATGCCACCACCTATAGTGATCGGTTATTATTATAGTTCTAGCATCCATGTTGGTTATAGAGTTTTGTAATTGACAATGCATTCATATGTTTTGAGAGAAATATGGCTACTTTCCTTGTATTTAAAAAGACCTTTTGATTTATTCTTTTATGCACCTTTTATCCCCAAAAGATGGATCACATTAATTAGTTCACAGTCATATTGTTGCAGAACCCGGAGGGAAATGACAAACTACAGGAACAATAATTTTTGAGTTGAAAACTTGACAACTTGTGGAATAAAATTGTGATTGGACTGCTAAAATTTGTTTGTAAAATTATCATATGTTAACAAACAAATGACAATATTATTGTAGGAATGATAATGGAGCCAGAGACATCAACAATGCTTGTAATGAAGACCACATATCAAACTTAGAAGTTGCATAATCCTTTAATAATGCTCTTCACAGGTGCAATTAATTACATAGAGAAGCCAAATCCTCTTCATTTTTGGCAATTGATGAGCAACTCGGCCGAGTTGCTCCAGTTTGGCATTGAACCAGTCAAGTTGAACTTGTTTTGTACCAAACTGGCTGAGTGATACATTAACTTGGGGAATTAGGTACCAAACCCATCATCGAACTGAGTAAGGGATTGAGTTAGTACAATTGAAGATCAACATGGTCAACTCAACCAAGTTTGAGTATAAGTTGACCAATTTAAAAAACAATGAGTAGTATACCCAATAAAGCAGTAACATACAAAATGCTAATAATAATTAGTCATGGTGGGCAATTATTATGAAGGGCCACAACTATCTAGATAAAGGTACAAGAAGAGTACACATTCTTTCCCCATTTTATATTATCCATCAAGTTTGAGAATTATTATTTCTAAGTTCTAACCTAATGGAATAATTACACATATCACACATTTCCTTTTGCTTTTGAATCACGTGCTAAATATAAAAATATCACAGCTAAAGGTTATTGTAGGACAATTAATGGGATTTAATTATTATATTTGTGACTATGAGCCCTGCATCGGATGCCATACCAATATTCTAAATCTACGAAACAACAGTCTCACATAACTTGATAGTTATAGAACCTAGAAGTTTGTTGTAAAATAGATAAATGCATCACATGCTTTTAGCACATACTTATTTTTAGGTATGACAAATAAAACCCACAATAGAAGATCATTAATTCACCTCCGAATGGAGGAGCCACTTATTTCGAGATGTCATTTTGTTACATGAATTCAAAGCACATGTAGATTGATTATGGTTGAGAATGAGGTTGTACAACCATGGTTGAAATATTCCAAACTCTGAATTAAAATAAAGTTGTTCAAATATTGCCACTTTACTTCAAAATAATGAAATACAACTTTTACGAATCTAGAACTTCTTTACTCTAATTCAAATATTGTTGAGGAAGGACTTTTGGTTATCTAATTTTCTTTCTACTATCTAGATAAATTCCTATAAAAGGACTTCATCACACTGAAAGCGAAGGACTTAAATAAGAGAAAATATGCTTCATTATATTGGAAAAATTTATCAAGCTTTAAACCTCCATATGTGTTATTATGATCCTTTCTATTAAGTAGTCTTATTTCACTATCGATATGTTAACACCTTTGATTTCCTTATAGCTAATTTTCAAGGATCTTTATTTCTTTGCATATGCTTTTCTAGATCATGTAATTATTAAAGTGAGGAATTCAAGTGGATGGAGGGGAGAGTTTTTGGAGAAAGAAGGAGAGAGTAGAAAAAAAAGTTCAAGCAACCAAGAGAGCCAACCATAACAAGTGGAAAAGACCAACTAAGAAAGATAAACTTTCACCGCTAAGAGAAAGATAAGATTTCACCGAAGAGAAAAATTTCTAGGAAATAGTTGAAGTTACAAGACTGCAATTGGGACCCCGTTGGGCACGCGCATAAGAGAAATTGAGGGGAGGCTTCTGAGGGATTGTGTAGCAAAGAAGGGAGTTATCTCCTTCTGGTGTGTGGGACAGACAAAAGGTTGTCCAAGAGCTATTTTATGTTCCTGATAACTCAACAGATTGCTCCCATCGGCGCTTTGTTGAACCGACTCATCGACACTTCCTTAAACTTATTCATCAGTGTTTGGTCCTTTGTCCAACTCATCGACACTTCCTTAAACTTTTTCATCGGTGTTTTGTGTTTGTGCCCATCGGTGCTTTGTCAGACCTACTAATCAACACTTCCTTAAACTTATTCATCGATGTTTGGGCTTTATCCGACTCATCGACACTTCCTTAAACTTATTCATCAACGTTTAGTATTTGTGTCCATAAACGCTTTGACTGAGTTGTCCATCGAGACTTCTTTAAATTTGTTCATGTGACATACAAAAATTTTGTCCAACAATGCCTTGTAATTCTATTCATTGGTGCTTTGAAGAGAGAAACCATGTCGATTGACACATGCATAAAAGGAACAAGTGGGTGCCACGTGGACATGAACTTTGAGATATCGTACTTTATTGTCCAAAGCTTGGATTTGAGCATATTGATAGTCATGGGAAAGGAGCATAAACGACCTATAAATGCATACTCAACTTTAGAGTTGTGTTTAAGGAAAGTAGTTTAGTAAAACCTATTTTTTTTTATTTTTTATGCCTCACTAGCATATTAAAGTCTAGGGGTTGGGTATGTTACAATTACCCTCGTCACACTTATTGTTTCCACCTTTCACATGTTTGATGGTGATTATCCATGCTTAGGAGATGTGTTTAGGAGTATGGATCAAATGAGAGAGAAGCTTTGTGACATAATAGAAGATGTAAAATTTAGCACTGATGGGGAAACTAGGAACAATGTGTGGGATCTTAGTTTTACAAGGTGGAATATGCTACACAATCCTTTTCATTTGGTTGCATTCCTTCTCAACCTCAAATGGTTTCACAAGAAACCATATTCAAATGTAGAGGTGATGTAGAATTTGAACACCTTTATAAGTATGTGTTATGATCGTGACAATAACACTGCTTAACAATGTGAGTTGGGAGAGTTCTTGAGATCCAAGGAACACTTTGTTATGCATATAACAAAGAACAACTTGGACCCATAAAATTTTGGACACAATATGTTACAAGGATTCCCTTGCTTTTTCAGTTGGCTATTTGTTTGCTTCCATAGGTATGTTCAATAAACAATACCTTTAGTGTGTTTTGTAGTTTAAACAATTTTATTTTTATTTGCATTATGGAATTGAACTTTCAAGCTTTTAAATATCGATTGTTAAATTTTAGTTACAAATTGTTAATTTTACTACATAAGTGACTAGTTCATCTACATGTGAGAGAAACTAGAGAATATAATTTTATCCATCCGGTAAAGAGGAATCACTTAAGCACACAAAAATAAAAAGATTTGGTGTTTATACACTCAAATCTATGCTTACTATCTCAACAACAACTAGAGTACCAAACATGACCCACTAGTATGTGGTATTATGGGAGGTCACAGGACAATGGAGATGATAAGCCTCCACTTGAGGTTTTGCAAGACAATGTTGAAGACATGCTAGATGACACTAGGCAACCCATTGACCAAAGTAGTGGCTCTATAAATTTCTCAAGCTCAACTACCATTCTAGCAAATAATCCTGATGATCTAGAGTTTTAAGTTTATTTTCATTTTGCATAGGATTTGTCAGAAGCTCTTGACATATGTTTGTCTCTTTTTTGGCATATCACTGATTAGCTCAATTTTGGACTTACTTTCAATGTAGCAACAAAGGAAATATTATCTTTTTTTCCTTTATTAATTCACTGTGACTAAATTTGTTTATTTTCTTCAAACTAGTTCTATCCATGCTTATCTTTATTTATTTTCTACAAACTAATTAAGTACATGATTTTCTTTAGATTATAACATTTTAAATGTTCAAATTGCACTATCTACAATATGCAATCTTTCTTCTAACCTCCTATGTTTGGTAATATTTTTGTACATATAGTATTAGATATATATAGTGTACACATTTCTTATATGTGAAACCTTCAGATGGCATTCCTCGTACAGTTCCCATTTCTTGTATCCGACAACTTATCTACTATCGACCTAACTTTGCTACAAGATAATGTTGTAATCACACTGAGTGGTGCCAAGTGATAAAATGGCGGCACTAGAGTGTGGTTATGGGTTAACTTATATTTGGAACGAATATACTCACCAACTTCCAAATATTGTATCCAATTTCAAAAATAAGAAAGTGATATATATACTAGACAGAGATTATGTTATCCCCATTTGAATAAAGGCACATTTGAAAATCCTCATAAAGGCACAAAGAATCTTACCTAGTGCACGACATCAGAACAGGGCCTCAAATATTCTTGGAAGAGAGTGGTTCAAGGTTGGAAGACAGTTTATAAAGACAACATCCAAGGGAGGTGATGAAGAGGGCATGCCCACAATGTCCTCTTGCCTCCATTTCATACTGTCATGATTCTCCTTTATATTGGCCAACTCTAACAAGGAACAATGCATCACTATTAGCACATATGGGGTAGTCATGCAGAGGTAATCCACAAATAGTTGGGTTCCCAAGCACACCGCCACTCTTGAGTTTTTATCAACACGTGCTTCATCCACCACCTTCCTCATCTTTTTATGGGATTTGTTTTTCTCAAGAAATGACCAGTCTCTATCCATGAATTCAAAGGTAACCGATACTTTCCAATGAATTGAAGGCCATTCAATCTAATTAGAGTGAAGAAATATTGATGAGGTATAAGGGGGATTTTCGTTGTTTGGGTTTTGATGTTGAGAGCAATAAAATGTGATGGTATTCCTATGACATAATGAATTCTACATATGTTCAATTTGTTGATGTTACGGTAGATGCGTGAGGTATTAAACTCCATGTGTAACCTCTGACTATATTAGAATGTTCCAGAAGCCAGAGAAACCCTAAGTAAATGTGTAGAAACCCTAGAAGACATGTCGACTCAATAAAAGAATTAATTTTTAAGTATTAGCCTCTAAAATAAGAAGTTGGCCTAGGCAGGTGACAAAGAGCAGTATAAATAGAGGGGGCTTGATCTCATTTGGTCATTCACCGACTCACATCTCACACAAGTTAAGTGGTGTGCAATTTTGGAGAAGGAGTGCATCTGTAGCTACTGCAACTGGGTTTTTGGTTTGTGGACTCTCTATTTGGTTCGCTATTATTGGAGAGAGAGACACACACTATCTCTTGGTTATCTGTTGGGTTTCATATTGCCTTTGGAATCATTCTATCTATCAATGTTACGGTGCTCGGGGGTGGCTGTGTGCCTATGGTTGGGTGACAATATTGATATATTGTCTATGGAAAAAGTGAGCACATTGAATATTTTAACAGCTTTATGCCTATGGTTGGGTGACAATGGTTTAGAATTGTCTATGGTTAAACGAGCACATCAATATTATTCTAACAGGCTATGGGCCCACACCACCTTCAAGACAGTCTAACCATTGGAAGGTAGTGTGACAATTCTTTGTTAAGCTTGTTGTGGCACCAGTTACAACTGCAGATAGGTTTTTTGATTATGCAACTGCATCAAACCCTAACCCTTGCATTCAACAAATTTTGGTGAAGCATTTGACCTAATTCCATGAAATCCTAGTGTGCCCTAGCCTAGTGCACCTCTTGGTACCTTCAACTTGCAAAAATGTCAAGTTTAAATTTTTGGTCAAAGTAAAAGTCAAAGTCAAAGGTTGACTTCTAGTCAAATTGATTTTGTGGTCAAAGTTGAAATTTTAGAGTTTCTGCCTTGTTCTAATCATTGAACCTTATGATTTAGTTTCTAATCTCTTCTTGTGAAGATGGTATCTAGTTTGATATTGGAAGACAAGTTGGACGATGCTACGAGATTTCAAAGGTATGCACTTGTATATACTATGCAAGTTATATCATCTAGAAAAACATGAGTGTGTTTGTAGGGAAATTACTAGAGACCTTGTCTAATCTGTAATCTTGGATCCAGTGCATTCAGAGGAACAAGTGCACCCTCCATAATAGTTGAGGCTTTAGGTTCCAAGTTTGATTAAATTGTTAAGCTTCCAATTTGCATATATCAAGGGTGATAGTTGCTACATTACAAATTGTGAAAGCAGTCTTTGAAAGGTTCTATTATTGCTAGGTGCAATGAATACTTGATTGCATATGAATACCATTGATATAGATGCTTATTGTACTTGTTTACAAGATGAACAAACATCTCCTCTAGAGAGATATTTCTTGTTTTCTCCCGGGAAGGTCACCTTGGTCATACTATGATGATCACCAAGAAATTGTTATTCATTCTTGTTACCATATATATGTTATGAAAATTTTATTATACTGGAAATGTTTTGTCTCAGGAAGGTTATTTTACAAGATTCCATGAAGGCTACCATGGAGATGTATTTGTTTGTTACAAAAAGGTTACTATGAAATAATGATTGATCACAACACTGGAAGAGTGTTGAAGCATATTGTCTGTTGCTTTCTTTGTTATTTTTCTTGTTCCAGGCAGGTCATAGTTGATAGCTCTAGGAGGGAGCTACAGTGACAGTTCTAGCATGGAGCATATGACTTCATCTTTGGTGAAGCAGATGGTCTCACCAATTATCAATTATAAAGGAAGCATGGAAAGCAAAGGAGTCTTGGACATCTTTCACTCGGATGCATGTCAACCCTCTCACTAAACGGGTATGTACAATATGTTTCAGTTATTGATGAGTTATCACATAAAACTTGCATTTGTTTTTGGAAGCAAAAGGGAAGAGTATTTAGTAAGTTTGAGAAATTCTAGCACTTGTGGAAATATTATCTAAAAAGAAGTTAAAGATCTTGAGGTTTGATAATGGAGGAATGTACACCTCAGATGATCTCAATACATTATGTAGAGAGGACGAGATTAGGAGGGAGATCATCACTTCCTACAATCCTCAACATAATGGTGTGGAAGAAAGAAAGAATTGTTCAATTATGGAAGCAATAAAATCCATGATCCATGATCAAGACTTACCATTACATCTGTGGGCTGAAGTAGCTAGGACTGTGATGAGGTCCATGATATAGATCTTGTGGATCCCATTATTTCAGATGCAGAGAGAGGTAAGAATGTTGGATCAGACATGGCAGAAACACAAAGATCTGAAGACCCACACCAAGATAAGACTGAAAGGGAAGACCAGCTTGGGCTCTTGATTTCATTCAATATGCAGAGAAGTATGTTGCTCCAGATATAACTTTCAGAGAAATAAATAAGTCAAAACCATGTTCCAGTTACAAAACCTTCCACCTTTGAGGAAGTAGTCAAACAAAAAGAATGGAAGGAGGCTATGATGGAAGAATATCAATCCATCATGAAAAATTATGTATGGGAATTTGTGCCTATATGGGATTACAAGATAAAGCATGCAATGAATGAAAGTATTGATAAATACAAGGAAATATTTGTGGCTAGAGGGTTCTCCTAGAAGGAGGAAGAAGACTATGATGAGATGGTTTCTCCAGTCGCCAAATACACCTTTTCTAGAGACATCATATCTCTAGGAACATACATGGGTTGGAGTTTACATCAAATGGATGTAAAGACCGTCTTTCTCAATAGAGTAATTGAGGAAGAGGCATATATAGAGAAACCTCAAGGTTGTGAGGTACACCAGAGAGAAACCCATGTATTCAGATTAAAGAAGAACTTGTATGGACTCAAGCAAGCTCCAAAATCTTGGTGTAGAGCCTCTCACTATTCAATGCTAAGAAAGAGCTAGCCTCAAAATTTGATATGAAGGTTATTGGTCTCATGCATTATTATTTGGGACTAGAAGTACAAAAAAAGTGTGGTGAAATATTCCTGTGGGAACAAAAGTATGTTGGAAATATTCTTCAGAAGTTTGGGATGATGCATTGCAAATCCATGGCAACTACCATGGTAACATATTTGAGGAAGTTAAGAGACTCTGATTCTGATCTAGTAGATTCATCTCTGTACCGACAGTTGATTGGCTCCTTGATGTATTTGATGAATACTAGGCTGGACATTTTCTTTGCTCTAAACGTGTTGAGCCAGTTCTAGGTGGAACCCAGACATGAGAATTGGATAGTTGCAAAGCATATCTTGAGATATCTTCGTGGGACGATAACTTATGGTTTGAGATATGCCTCAAACAATGATGTACAATTGCATGGATTTACTTATTCAGATTGGGAAGGGAGTGAAGATGAAATAAAGAACACTTCTGGTATGTGTTTTAGTATGGGATATGCTATGATATCATGGGCTAGTAGAAAACAAAAGTACATTGCAGCTTGTGATGCTTGTACGGAAGCAATGTGGCTCCGTAAGCTGGTTTCTAGATTGTTTGATAAGGTATTGGATTCAATTGTGATATATTGTGATAACCAGAGTTGTGTGAATCTCTTAAAGAACCCGACATTCCATGATAGGTCAAAGCACATTGAGATCAAGCACTATAGTCCATAGTGGAGAAGTGGTTGTTTAGTATATCTCCACTGATGACTAGACTACAAATATTTTGACGAATCCTTTGTCCAAGATAAAGTTTGTATACTTGAGGGACAAGCTGGGGCTCATGGAGATTGCTCCCTTGGTTGAAAGGGAGGAGATGACTTCCTTGGTTCGGAGGGAGCACTAATATGTGGCATCATGGACTGTTAGTGAGCTGCATATCTATATCATGCTAGTACAACTTAGAGATGATCACACAACTTAGAGATGATGCTTGCATCATGCTATTGCATCTCAGATATGATACACATGGTTGGAGTTGTTGATACAATGGCCCAAGGAGCATCGTGCTAGTACAACTTAGAGGTGAACATACAACTTAGAGATGATGCTTGCATCATGCTAGTTATGTTAATGCTAGTACAACTTAGAGACGATGGTGGTGAGCCGCATGATGATAGATATGGCCATGCGATTACAACTTAGATATGACATACAAATTAGATACGATGTATTGACATCATGCTAGATATTCATGCTAGTACGAATTAGAGATGACCATACAACTTAGAGATGATGCAGGGGGCTCATGTCATGCTATATATGATCATGTGATTACAATTTAGAGGTGGAATACAACTTAGATATGATGTATTGACATCATGCTAGTATGACTTAGAGATGATCATACAACTTAGAGATGACACAATGAGGCACTGATCTACATCATGTGAGTACAACTTAGAGGTGGCATTCAACTTAGATATGTTGCATCAACATCATGGTTGTATGGCTTAGAGATGATGTAGATGATACTCCATATTATGCCAATAGAGATTAGATATGATGCAATCACATCATTCTAGTACGACTTAGAGGTGATGCAATTGATGACAATATTGATGCAGGATGATATGATTTGATTGTTGTGGAGATTGTATGTCTCTGGACAGTAGCTGTATGCTAATGTGGTGTATGTGATCCACTGGTAGTGACTATGTGTCACTGGTTAGTAGTTGTATGCTACTAGGAGTGGTTGTGTACCATTGGACAATAGTTGTGTACTACTATGGATAGGAACAATTATGTTCTATTGGATGGAATTGTAGCAGTTGTATGCTACTATCTGATTGCCATGGAGACTACCACTAGTGTTGGAGATGATTTCAAGCTAGATGGATAGTCAGTGTGCTGGTGGACATGCATTCTCTAGGTGGAGAATGGTTCATGCAGAACAAATTGCTGGTAGACAAACATTTTCCATGTGGAGATTGGTCCAGGTTGACAGGTTGATGACGTATCATGGATTGATAATTTCCTAAGGCACAAATTGTGGCCCAATTAGGAAAATGGTTCATGATCGATATTCTCATGAGGCACAATTATTGGCTTGATCAGGTTGAATAGTTTTCCCCCTAAGGACATAATGTCCTGATTAGGGTAGTTTATACGAGACCGATATTTTCTAAGCCATATGGGTAGAGATTTATCTCTATGGTACATATGACCCGATTAGAAGATAGTCTGAAACTGAAATCCCTATAGGAATGGTCTTTGTATCCCATGGCATGGTTTTCAGCATCTGGAGAGGACAATCATTCTTCTAGGACATATGTCTAGATTAGAAGTATGGTCCTCGTATCCCATTACGGGGATTTCAACATCTATTGGGACAAACATTCTTCTAGGATGCATGTGCGGAGTAGAAGAATGGTCCTTCTATCACTCTATTGAGTGAGTGTTTCAACATCATGTCTGATTACTCATATGGAGTATAGCGTTTAGAGATGATGTAGTTGATGCTATCAGATGATACTGATAGTGGTGATGTTTCTTGTGAGTTGATCTACGTGATCATGAGATAACATGTGTGGCTACGATGATGCTACCAACAAAATGGTTTGTTTGTGCTCAAGACCATTACCATTAAATATCTCTATATCTAGGAGGGAGTGTTGATGTTACGGTAGCTACGTGAGGTATTAAACTCCATGTCTAACCTCTGACTAGATTAGAATGTTCTGGAAGCTAGAGAAACCCTAAACATATGTGTAGAAACCCTAGAAGACATGTCGACTCAATAAAAGAATTAATATTTAAGTATTAGCCTCTAAAAGAAGAAGTCAGCCTGGACAGGTGACAAAGAGGACTATAAATAGAGGGTGCATGAGCTCATTAGGACATTCACTCACTCACAACTCACACAAATTATGTGGTGCGCAAGTTTGGAGAAGGAGTGTAGCTGCAACTACAACAACTAGGTTTTTGGTCTTGGTTTCTAGTTTGTGGACTCTCTGTTTGGTGCACTATTCTTGGAGAGAGAGAGGGACACACTATCTCTTGGTTATCTATTGGGTTTGGTACTGCTTGCATAATCATTCTATCTATCAAGGTGACGGTGCTCGGGGGTGGCTGTGTGCCTATGGTTGGGTGACAATATTGAGATATTATCTATGGAAAAACGAGCACATCGAATATTTTAACAACTTTATGCCTATGGTTGGGTGACAATGGTGTAGCATTGTATATGGTTAAACGAGCAAATCAACATTATTCTAACACAATTATCCAAAACATCTAAAATTAACATCGTCTCCATGAACCCTTTCTGATCTACTCCATTTTGCACAATTCTCTCATCGAGCACTTCATTTGGTACTGCATGCTTATTGTTAGTTTGAATAAATTTAGTATTTATATTTAATGAAGTTACCTTATCTTGAGGGTGTAGAGGAACCATGGCCTATAAAATTCTTATAATTTTCTAGTACTACCAAAGATTGAATTCCGGTCTTGTATGAGTACCATATAACACATATCTACTATTCATATATCTCCTTGCTATGTAACTAATCACTCATTATTCAAAGACTCAAATAAATTACTTTAAGCAAGTTGACAAATTGTGACTGTATGTACTTTACAAGCCTTGTCCTATGATGTAATAATAACCTAAGCTATTATGAAAATAACCCATCCAACATCATGTTAGGATATCCTCCAAAGAAAACAAATTAAAAGAAATTATTATAGATGTTGAAGGGAACTGCCATTCCTCCCAGAATTCCACTATCCGCACAATATTATTCTCATTGATTGGGAGCACTAGTGGGAAAATTGATTCACCAATGGTATAAATGTGTAGATATGATGAAATTAATGGAAGATGTATACACGGATGAAGGAAATACATGGACAAAATTGGAAATGTAGGGGGAAATCAAAAATCAATGGGTGAAATTGTTTCCCAAAGGAAATCCATGGGAAAAATCGTTGCCATAAAACCATGATTCAAGGAAATGCAGGAAAAATAGTTCCAAAAACACCATCGCTTGAGGAAATCTTGGGCGAATCATTTACCAAGAAATCTCTATTTTGAGAAATCGAGGCGAATTGAAAGTTTGGTCATGAAATTTGGAGGGTGAACCCTATTTCAATGGATTTCCTTTCTGTCTTATGGGGGATGAATGATCTTACATACATACATACATACA
>CBVK0101416567.1:0-10476 GCA_900067695.1 Picea abies | reverse complement strand
TTGTATTATATATGTACGTCTATGTACATGATTATTTGAAGCATTGATGAATATGGAGTATGTCTTTCTGCCAGTATTTATTTATCTCTGTTCATCATGATTTCTTAATTACTTCAATTCTTTATATTATATTTCTGCTGTTTTCTTCGTTATGAATCTAACAAAGAATGCAAACTTTTTAGCTGGTTTAAAAATAACATACCTAGTGCTCATTTTAGAAAATAACATCTTTAGTCCTCTTTTCAAGCCTTAAAAAATGCAAATTATAATTTTTTCTCCCTCATGCTGGCACATTTACTTTCAACGCTAATTCGTTCATTTTGAATTTGGGTGTACTATTTCATGCTTGTTCAAAAGCATCCTATCATCTTTTTTAACTCCACGATTATTAACTATGTACAATATTAAAATAAAATTTTAGGAGGTAGTATAAACAACTTTGTTGATGTTCTTCTTGTTCTTAAATGTTTTGAAATTAATTTAATTTTTAAAATTTTATTCTTAAATGTTTTTAATTTAATTTAATTAATCTTATTCTTAAATTAGAATAAATGTTTTTAATTTAATTTAGTTTTTTAAAAACATATTTTTAAATGTTTTTAATTTTAATTTTCTTTTCTTTAATTTAATTTTTAAGAACTTTGTTCAGTATTTTTTGAAAAAGAAATTTAATTTAATTTTTAAAAAACATATTTTTAAATGTTTTTAATTTTAGTTTTTTTTTTTAATTTAATTTATTTTTTAAGAACTTTGTTCAGTATCTTTTGAAAAATAATGAAGAAAAAGTACAGTAGAGAGGACCATCTTAACATTATTTTTTTTATGATTACTTTTAATTATGGTTTTATATATATATTTTAAGAACTTTATTCAATATCTTTTGAAAAATAATGAAGAAAAAGTAAAATAGAGAGGATCATCTTAGCATTATTCTTCTTTTATGATTATTTTTAATTATAGTCATATATATATATATATATGATAATGATAATGATTTTATATTATTATTAGTTTTAATTTATGATTTTATATATGATGATGATTAACTTTATATATATAGTCCCTACCAAAGCAAGAAATATAGCGATATCCGTCCGGATTATTTTGACTTTCCAATTATAATAAAAAACTTCTATAATGCTTTTTAAAGTTTCATAATATTTATGTATTAAATTTAATATTTGAAAAATACAAAATATTTTTTTAATATTTAATATATAAAAATATTATTTTATGATTGATTGAATATGATGAAATGACCATTTACCCTTCTTTGGATGTAAAATTGTAATAAATAAATAAATTAAAATTTATCTTATTTTTAAAATTTTAAAATATTGACATGTGTCTTTAACAAAGGCTAGTTGTCGAGTGATTGGATTCTCGAAATTCAATATCGGTAGTATTGCAATGTTTTCGTACGACGACTCGGTAGTTGACGCGTTTCAAGCTTACAGTTGCATCAGAACACAAATTTAGGTGTAAGATAAAACACGATTGAAAGAGGTCTTGTGGGAAACACGAAAAAGAGTTTTTATTTACTTGTAATTTTCTAGGGTTTCATGGTGTGGAAACGCTGAATATAAAAATACATTGATCACTAGACCCGGTGACATCATGAAATAGACCTTGTGACATCATGAAAATAACAAGGAGGCTTCACTGTTAAGACGCTACAGGTGCATTTAGGAGATCATCTTATTAATGGAAATGCATTGGAAACAAAAGGAATTTTTTGGGAAAGTATTGTATGCATTGGGAACACAAGGATTTTATTCTCAAAGTGTTGTTTGAAGATTCATGGTGCCTGCTTGGGATCACCTACATCACTATAGGTTCCAGAATAACAAATAATCGATGAATATAGTTCAAATCCCAAGCATATGGTGGATCCCTTGTGTCACTATTGGGTTCACAATCACAGAGAATAGGTTCTCGAATCACAGAGAATCGAAATTGCAAAGAATCAATGAATATATTTCAAATTCCAAGTGTATGGTGAAATTATTTGTTGATGGGGAAGATCTCCAGTACTTTCCTGGTGGAGAAAATTGATCAGGAAAGAACGGTGAGTTCCTCTAACCTTTGTAAATCAATACCTACTCAGATACAATGAGAAGCTGCTACAACTATTCCAGTTTACCCCTATAACTAATTGTAAATACCTAGTTAGATACAGTGACCAATTGCTACAAATATTTCAGTTTACCCATGTAACTAGTTGTAACAACGCTTATGGAATGCGTTCTTTTGAAAAATCTAAGGTTACTTGTAGCATTTGCCTTACATTTGTTGCCACCCAGAAAGGATGATTGAGACTGGCAATGTTCATAACATGCCTGGAATAAAGGGTACCATCCACATGCTCACTAGTATGCTTTTCTTTTTCAACCAAATAGTCATTTTGTCTCCCAGCAGAGGACACATAATCAATCCCTTCCCCTAGTATTCTTTCAGGAACCAAATTTTCTTCTCTTTCAGTTTCTTGTTTCTGAAAAACAAATTCAACCTCTTTCTCATGGGACAATTTAAAAATCCTTGAAGAACATTTTTGCAACCATGAAAAAGGGCTAGGAGTTGAAGCACTTGCAGGTGTTCTCACAAGAGATATTCCAGAATTAAACTCAATGTTTACATTCTATGACCTAACAAAATCACTCTGTCTAATAGGATCTAACAGGACGAAATGACCAGAAACAAAATAATTTTGGAGGCCATGATAACCAAAATTCATATACTTCCATTGACTTAGATTAGCTTGGCCATATAGGAGTGAAAACTTAGTACACAAAATATTTAGCATAACTTTTTGGATTTAAATCAGTGATCCCATGTTGTTGTTGTGAATCTTAGCAATAACTCCCACTAGAGGAGCATTGATATACATTGTGGGATCAAGCTTGGTCGAATCGACCCTGCTATCCTCAAACTTCTCGTAGCGAACATGCCCTCCCACAACTGCACCTATTAATACATTTGGGTTCGGTGGTTGTTTGTGGAACCAAAAAGTGAAACCTTTAGTACATGATCTATTTCTTGAATCCTCATATATCAAAACTATAGAGGACCCTCTGTGATGATCTTGCTATGGATATTTGTCACCAAAACCCGCCATGAGCCATGAAAGACATACCCACAAGATTCTTACCCAGTGTGGATTCCTTTTGTCACAAGGGTGAGCAAAAGGAGGTCCCTTAACTATCTAGTTAGGCTATTCATAAATTACAACAAAGAGTTAGTTGGTTAGTGGCTCAACTATCATAGAAAAGAAAGAATCAAACAACAAAGAAATAAATTTAAACTAATCATGTAACAACTAAAATTTATGCACAAAAAAAACACAAGAGATAACTACCAAGTAAACTGATCTTCGAATTGATACACCTTGGAGAAATATGGGAAATTATGAGTCCCCTCTTTCTCCTTGGGAAGGCTCTTGAGTCCCCAAGTAACAAGTCTTCTTTCTACTAACAATGGATAATAAAGGAAAATGGTGAAGAAAAGAGTGTTGAACTACTGAAGAGGGGAGAGTTCTAACACTTTTTATGGATCCCCTAAGTTTTTTAAGAGGAGGATGACTTCTCAAAGATAAAAATGAGCAACATAACAATACTCAAATGCTTCTTCTTTTTTGCATACAATGTCCCTCTATTTATAAGAGGATGGAAAGCTTTCCAAACTAGTTCTCAATGTGAATGGAAGGCCTTTGAGGGTACCTCCCATCCATTTTATGGAGATTTTGGGTATGGGTGATATTTGCTTCATCCCATAAGTAGTTGAAGCCCAACTAAAATCATCAATGCGATGTTTCTGCATCCACCCGGGTCTTTTGACTGTTAGTTGCACGGGCCGTGCATTGTGCGCTTTGTACATTGTGTTATCCCATGCGGATGTGCGCACACTTCTTTGCTGGATGTGCATGGATTTTCAGAACCACTTTTGTATAGTTTTGTGATTGTCTTGCCAAACTGAGTGTAATCCTTTCATAAGTATTGGTAGTATGTTGTGCTTGTGCTGACTATTTCTTCATCCATTATCTACATTTGTGGTGAGAAATTTTCTGGTGATAGTAGATGCCCCATGATGTGTGAGGTTAGGAGCGTACGTATAACCGAAATACATCATCTTTTCTTTTGGTGATGATGGCATTATATAGAAGTGTGAGAAAAATTTGACATGAGGAGCTGTGAGAGCCATCTGTCGGAGGGAGAGGGGATGAAAGATCGGTATGAAGTATTCTAGGAAAATAAAAGTGTTTATACAAATGAGGCGGGCATGCCCCATGCTCGTATCATGAACCCATAAAATGATAATGGTGATTGATATTGTTGATGACGTAGATATCTGCAGTGCCCTTAGGGGCGTAAAAAACAACAAATGACGGTTCCGATGACTGAATGGGATCTGAATTGAGATATGAACAACTCGGAGGCATTGATGGCCTATTAAATTCAAAGGTATTCAACTGGGAGTGAAAACTGCAACAGTCACATAGTAAGACCCACCATAACATGAAACTGTGTTGGTGTCGAATGTTATAGAGGTCAATGACATTAGAAAGAAATGATGACTCTTTTTGTGTCACTCAAGGCAACTCATAATAGTGGGATGAGAGCCAAGATACTGCCACCTTTCCAGAAACATGTGTTGGCATCGATAGGCAGGGATTCACGATTGTAAGAAGCAAAGGGATTCTTGACATCGATGGATCAAAATGGTGTCAAAAACTGGATTAGTGAAGGTGAATGGGGTGGTAATCATGAACAATGTCAGGAATATATGGAATTCAAGAACTGTCCTTAGTTGGGGGGTATTGATGGATGGAAAAAACCATAAAATATGATTTGGTGTCAGGGGGACAACCATATATTGGGGTAAAACTGTGTGGAATGGGTGAGATTGCAAGGAAATGTAACATAGGTCAAAATATAGTGATATGGGACACAAATGTCTATGGTGATCAAAATGTCAGCCCGGGTACAAATGGCTTGCAGAGAGGGTGAGGGAAGTGAGATTCCCCAACCAAGGGTAACATGGGTTTCTATGTTCCAAGGGAAAAACACCATCAGTGTGTTGACAAAAATCTACTGTACTTGTTGAAATTTGAAATGTGCTTTATACAATTACCAAAGGAATAAAGAATAATTGGGTTGAAAGTACATGTACAGAAATGAGTTCCCCATTGAAGTATGGCTCGACTATTTGGGGGCGCAAGTAGATAAAGATATATGGATGGAGGGTGGGGGCCCCATTGGTTAGTTTCTATACTGGGTATAGGAATGGGAGGTGAAGCTTGCAGAAGGGCAAGCAATGGGGGTTGAGATGGATGGTTCATGATGATGCAGAGGTGCATCTGATGGAAAAAAAACAGACAAAGGGGGAGTCCATAGGGGGTAATATAGAAACATGATGAGGAGAAGCATGAGGTTCATTCTTTGATATGCACGACTACGAGGACTTCCAATCCTAAGGGGGGAGTTTTGGTTGTGGAGCCTGATTATCTTTCTGATTCAGAGGTTTGTTCAGCTGTGCTTGGACCCCATTTCCTAAAGGGGGTGTGTGGAAGGGATCCCCCCCCCCACAATTTTCGCCAGGGGGGTCCAGGGGGGGCGACGACAATTTTTGTATCCCCCCCTTGGTGGGGGATTTGGGGGTAGTGCCCGCGAAGCAAAATTTTGGGAAAAATTTCCTTGTAAATATTGTAATTTCATAGTCAATCTGGACCATTCATTATAAGGTCGCAGATCTGAGGATATAAGTTATTTTAAGGATTTTTTCCCTAGAAGGAAACCCTCTTTTATGAGGGAATTGTATTGAGGTTGTGTATGTGTGTGAATATTGTATTCTAAGAGAGGAGACTGTGAAAGAAAGAAGACGGAGTTACAGTGGGTGTGTTGTAGGTTGTATCCCTTCATTTTTTTGGATAATAAAAGGGAAGGACCTAGCATTTTATTAGGTGGACATAGCCCACACTGGCTGAACCACATATATCTGTGTCTCTATTGTATTGTGTATCTTCTGTGTTTTATTTCTGCATTTCTTTTATTTTATTGCTCCGCGGTCTTGTTTTTCTAACATATTGCATGCCTTAAAATTGACACTTGTCACCTTCAGAAGTAGATTTATCCACTTGGTGACTCATTCCCTACCCTCAAAAACTTAGGATAGAATAAATATCCATAACTTACATTTTTTCAGAAATATTATTAAAATATTCCCTAGGACTTAAGTTTCCCCCCTTTTCCCTTTTTCAGTGGAGTTAGCCCCCCATCTCTTTTCGTCTGATATGTCTATGCACATCGATGTGATATATTAATAACTTGAGTATAATTACACTTTACAAAGATAGGTACATTGACCTATTTGTGTCCTGACTCACTAGCCTCATACCCACACAGGCTCTTCGGCCTTAATACATACATACATACATACATACATTCAGGTGCACTAGCCTATTTGCGTCCTGGCTCACTAGCCTCATACCCACACAGTCTCTCCAGCCTTAATACATACATACATACATACATGCATATATATATAAACCAACTCGATGGACACCTCCAGGTAACCTTGTGCACTTAAGTATTGGGTGCGCGCAACACTATGGAATGTGTGCACCCTTCCCTTGTTGCGCAATTTTGCGCACTTACTTAGGTATGTGAAAAGATATTAAATGTGTGCACCCTTTCTTTTATAACAATCCTCTGCACACTACTCAGATGCGTGCAGAACCAAAACTTTGTGCCAACAACTCACTAGCCTATATGCATATTTACATTCACAATTGGTACCAACGACTCACCATCCTATATGTATATTTACATTCACAATTGGTACCAATGAATCACCATATTATATGTACAATTACAAAGGGTTTGGATTAGGGACATTACATTCCCCTCCCGTGAAAAGATATTAAATGTGTGCACCCTTTCTTTTATAACAATCCTCTGCACACTACTCAGATGCGTGCAGAACCAAAACTTTGTGCCAACAACTCACTAGCCTATATGCATATTTACATTCACAATTGGTACCAACGACTCACCATCCTATATGTATATTTACATTCACAATTGGTACCAATGAATCACCATATTATATGTACAATTACAAAGGGTTTGGATTAGGGACATTACATTCCCCTCCCTCTTATTTATCCACTATCCTCAGTGCATCATATACACATCTACATACAAATTTTCAAAAACCTTCAAAAATATGTAGATACTTTATCCACATAGAATCCTTGTGCTCCCACGTTGCATCCTTAGGACCATACCAAGTCCATTGGACCTTTACCAGCTCCATGAGTCAATTTCATAGTTGTTTGATTTTCTAATTTAATATGAAAACTGGTCACACTCGAAAATCGCCTTTTGGCTCCACCTGAATCACATTCCAATCAATAATATGATTGGCATCAGGTACATACTTTTCAAGAAATGATACATGGAAAACATTATGAATACACAAGGATGCAGGAAATGAAAGCATATATGTGACAAGACCAATCCTCTCTAGGATTTCAAATGGCCCACAGTAGCATGCTACCAACTTAAAACAATTTCCCAACTTTAGGGAACTACGTCTGGCTATAACTTTCAAGAACACATGATCACCCACTTTAAACTCTCTATGGGTTCTGCCTTTATCTGCGCATCTTTTTTTCCTGTCTTGGGAAGCCTTTAAATTCTACCTTATCTTTACCATCAACTCTTCCATTTCCTGGAGCAGATCTATCCCAACCACTATGCGATCTGCTGGGTTGTCCCAACTCATTGGCATGTTGCACTTTCTACCATAAAATGCCTCAAATGGGATCATCTTTAAAGATGCTTGATACCCATTGTTGTAAGTAAACTCTACCAAGTAAAGGTATTCTTCCCATTTTGATGGTTTATCCATCACATACATCTTGAGCATATCTTCAATCACTCGATTTACCCTCTTTGTTTGTCCATCTACCTCAGGGTGATATGTTGTGCTAAAGTTCATATTTGTTCTAAATCCTTTGACTAACCCTTTCCAAAATTTTGAGGTGAACTTGGAATCCATGTCAGACACAATTGTCTTAGGTACACCATGCAACTTAGCAATTTCTTGCATGTATATTTCAACAATGTTGGTTTCCTTGTGTCCTGACTTCATGATAATAAAATGGGAAGATTTAGTAAGATTGTCCACCACAACCATGATAGAATCATGTTTCTTAGTAGTCCTAGGAAACTTAGTAATAAAATACATAGTTACAACTTCCCACTTCCACTTTGGATTGGGAAAAGGTTATAGCAAATTGGCTGGATGCCTGTACTTAGCCTTGACCTTTTGACATCCAAGACATCTAGCAATAAAATCAGCAACCTCCTTTTTCATAATTGGCCAATAATATTACTTTTTGACCGCAACAGTTGTATTCTGATAGCATGGATGTCCTACATAAGGAACCTTATGCATCTCTGACATAATATACTTTTTAACTCCTGATCATTTGGCACATAGACTCTACGCCTATACATGAAGATTCCATCCTCTTTTAGCTCATAACCTTCAAACTTATATTGTGACATACCTTGTTGTAAAGTCTCCTTTATGTCCATATAGCATGGATATTATTTGGAAACCTCTAAAATTTGGTCACACAAATCAAATGTATACATGCTAACGATTGTAGCATGCATCTCATGCACCCTCTTGCTGAGTGCGTCAACCACCTTGCTCTCTTTATCTATGATATGATTTATGTCAATGTCATACTCACTGAGGAATTCTAACCAATTGCTTTGTTTGGCATTCAAACTTGGTTGTCCAAATAGATACTTCAAACCACTATGGTTCTTCCTCATCCCAAATATTTTACCCATGGGATACTGTCGCCACATTTTCAAGGCATGCACTATGACTACCAATTCTAAGTCATGAGTAGCATAGAGCCTTTCATGCTCTTTTAAATTTCTTGATTTTTAGCATACCACATGCCCATTCTTACTCAGGACTCCATCGATCCCTTACTTTCATGCATCTATGCACATAACAAAGTCTACATCTGAATCAATAATCTTTAGTATACCTGTCAATAAACTCTTCAAGTGATGAAAACTCCTTACACAATCCAAAGTCCATTCAAATCACACACCTTTCTTTTTCAAGGATGTAATTGGATGTGAAATATTTGAAAATCCTTCAATAAACCTTTTGTAATAACCTTCCAATCCCATAAAGGATATCACCTCTACGACGTTTCTTAGTGTTGGTCATTCCTCAATGGATTTTATCTTTTCCAGATCCATGACTATTCCTTCCTTGGAAATGATATGACCCAAATAATGAATTTGTCGTTGATAAAATGAGCTCTTGCTCAACTTTGTTTGAAGTTTATGCTCTCTCAATACTTGCAGTACCATTCTCAAGTGTTTTGTGTTCTCTTATTTAGACTTTGAGTAAATAAGTATGTCATCCAGAAATACAATGACAAACTTATCTAAGTATTCTCTGAACACTCCATTCATCAAAAACATGAAAAAAATTGGTGCATTCAACAACCCGAATGGCACCACTGTGAACTCGTAACGTTCGTACCTCGTTCTAAAGGAATTCTTGTTGATGTCTTCTTCTTTAGTTCTCAATTGGCGATATCCATATCTGAGATCAATCTTTGAAAATATATGTGTGCCCCTCAGCTGATCAAAGAGGACATCTATCCTTGGAAAACTATACTAGTTCTTTATTGTTACTTTGTTCAACTGCCTAAAGTCGATACAAAGTCTTAGTGTACCATCCTTCTTCTTCACGAAAAATAATGAGGCACCCCATGAAGGAAATACACTTGGGAATATATATCCCTTCTTCAGAATCTCTTCAAGTTGCATCTACAACTCTTTCAAATATGACGTACTCATCCTATAAGGACTCATGGATATAGATGATGCTCCCAGCATCAAGTTTATAGAGAAATCAATATCTCTTTTCAGTGGAAACCCTAGTATCTCTTTAAAGACATCCTCAAACTCTTTCAATACTGTGCAGTCTCCTACATTTGGCACTTTATCCTTAGGTGCCTCCTCCATGTGCATTGCAAATACTTGACATCCTTTCTTGTAGCTTTTCTTCAATTGCAAGGCTGAAACTTCTTTGATAGTTACAACTCTTGGAATTCCTTGAACTGTTCTTAAGTTCCGTTCCTCGTCCAAGCAAGTAAGTGACTTATTCTAACAGTCTATAACAACACGATGCTAGTCCAACCAATCCATACTAATGAGGCAATCATAAGAACCCAAAGGTATGATATTCAAATCATCCTTTGTGCGTAGTCCACTCATTTCAATTGGACATGTCTTAACCATCTCATTAATTTTCCTTTTTGATCCTGTAGTTAACTGCACCAACCAAGGTTTCCCAAGATTTCTCCTTGGTAATTGAATCTTTCCACCATATTAGGATCTAGATAACTATGACTAGCTCCTGAATCAATTAAAA
>CBVK0101416541.1:0-14770 GCA_900067695.1 Picea abies | reverse complement strand
CACCCCCAACTGGGCTACATCTCCTTGAGCCTCCATCAATGGACTAGGATGTATAGGATTAGTTTTTGAAATATTCTCTTACAAGATTTTGCTCAACTCCAATGGATTTACTGACTGTACCATTGAGTTCAGAATACATAAAAACCCAAAAAATAACTAATAGAATCCTGAAAACGAACCATGGCTCATCCAGACATGCCTTGTTCTACATGTGGCCTTGAGCTTCCCTGAGCTTCCTTGTGCAAACAACACCTATAAAAGTCCTCAAGAGCCTTTGAAACTTGTCCCAATGTGTTTATAACATAACAATTAGTCAAAAATGACTATTCAGTCATAGAAAATAGACTTGGGCTCATTTGAGCATGACCTCCTTCAATGGTGGTCCTAAGCTCCCTAGAGCTCCCTGTAACTTAAATGGTGTAAAACCTGCAATATAAGTCTCCAAATTCCTTTGAAAATAGTTTCAATGCATTCAAAACATCTAAAAACCCCTAGCTGGGCTTTTTCGACACCTCATTTGGCCAAAAAATGAAGAAGTTAGGCCTCCTGCCATTTTTCCTCCTTCAAGCTTGTTGTCTCTGGTTCGCCAATTCACACCTCCTATGAGAGTAACTTGGCTTATGGGAATTTCCCATGCCTAAACCTAGCACACATGCACAATCCCACAAAACATGCCAAAATGTCGCACCATTAGAGAACTAAGCCCCCGAATCTTGGAGGTGTTGGGCGCATGGGGGGCCATATGGCCACGTCCCAACGCATAAAAAGGGCTATGTTGCAACTTCCAGTTTGGGCTCGAAAAGTGGTTGTGTGTGGATGCACCAAGTGTCAGCGATGTAAATACCCATTTTAAAATGTGTGTGCAAATATATGTGTAGTGGTCACATGCGGTGGTGCCCACAACTGAGGGCTGGGGCTAAGCCCCAGCCCGGACCCACACCAAACATAACATAGCACAAGTTTAAATATTATTAGCAACGTATTGGTGTAAGAACTAAAGTGTGTGTGCATTGGTAGCCCAACCTTTGCCAATTCATTTTCCATATGTGGAGGTCCAGGGTTTGAACCCCACAGACTCCATAAATAATTTTTAAACAAACAACCCAAGGTGCCATGTGGTAGCCCACGTCTGGGCCACGTGGCACCACTCTATTGGTCAATAAATGCCACGTGTCTTAATTTAATTCTCCCACGTGTCACTCTAATCAATGCTTTCCAACTTAGCACTGACACATCAACACTTTCCATGTCACCTACCAGCTCATCGTACAGTCATGCCACGTCAACTGTATGGACTATACAGTTAACAATTGTTTTTCCTTGTTTGGAAAATTGAACAAAATGTGATATCTCACTCATTTGATATTCGTTTGACCCCATTAAAAGTGCGTTAGGTTCATGATGGCGAGGCCTATGCACCCATTTGTTTTTAAGAGATTCCAAACACTTTGATTTTTGGGCTAAAATTTGACCCCTGGTCCAGATTCTGATCGCACCTTCCCACTGAAAGGGTTTTGGACCCACAAAAGATGATGATTATCTATCTAAGATTCAATACTCTTCTACTTCCAATTTCTATCAACTGATTCTACTTGAAAAGTCTTTTTGACAATCACCTGGGTACCTTGACATGCCTTGCACTGCAACTGGCTATGTCCCTCAACCATTGTTCTCTAGTTGTTACTGGCCCACTGTTCTCTTTGTTCCTGGAAGACTACCAGCCTTCCCATTGAGAATAAAGTCCCTCTTGTGAACTCTTTGGTGTCAACACAATCTGCTCTACAATGGTTGCAAAAACTTCCCTGTGACATCTTATCACAAACCAAGAAAACCATCAATCTTGAAAATAAGTTTATGCAAGACTGAAAATGATGCCAACAAAGTTTTTTTTCTCTTCAAGAAAATGGTCACATTTTGTACTTCATCAAAGAACATGTCATTTTCTTGCATCTTGGTGTACTAAAAATTGACTTACAAGCTGACAAACACCATCGACTAAACATAAGTCGAAAAACATGATCGACACAACATAGTCGTCAAGACAACATCGACACAAGTCAAGACTCATTTGAAACACATTGACATTCCCAATGACAAGTTGACATTCATGATACACAACCATGTTACATTCATGAGTCACTCATATTGAAACTATCATCAAGTTCACTATTTACACACATACAAAATCACATGCATGTGCATAGCTCTTCAACTCCGATTCAAGTACAAACATACGTAAATAAACCCAAAAACATGTGGGTACTTAAGAGTTGAAAATGAAAAAGATAAATGGCTGCAACAAGTGAGTATCATACCCATCTTTTACATCCTCCTGACGAAGTTGTGCAACAACAAGAATGCCTTCAAATGAATTGCATTCACATGCAAACTTGCATCATACAAGTTATGATAAAATGCTACAACTTGTCATGCTTTCAACAGAAATGGATACATAAGGCTGAAAATTTGATCTACAAACAAAGAAATGCAAGCCTTACTTGCTCAAGAAATCTAGCCATTTCTTACCAAGCCAATTCAATGGTGACTTTTTTTGCTGAAAATCGTCTTCTTGTGAATCATCTTGACTCACATCAATGATGGAATCCCCTCTTCCATTCTTTCCAGTCCCTTTATCCATTTGCTTCTTGTGATGTGGATGAGTGGTTGGATGCAATGTCAAACATTGGTCAATGAGATGACCTGTCTTCTGGCAGTGAGTGCAAATCTTTTGCATCTTCTTTTCAAGTTGCCTTTGCTTAGAAAGTTTCCTGAATGTGGTCAATCTTTTCCAACATCTTGATACATGATGGTTATCTAAACCACAATATGTACATGGATTTTTTCTGCCATTTTTACATGCAAACTTACCATGCTTAACATAATCAAAAGAAATTGAATTATAGGCAGAAATATACCTTGAACATTCAACTTTATCGCCTTCTTGAGGAGGTGAATTTGAAGAGTTACCAGCTCTCTTTTGAATACCAACAAAAATGTTCTTGTCCTCATGGCATTCACAACTCTCTTGTTTCACACATTTTCATTCATCTTGAACACACACTTTTCATGCTTGAGGGATTGAACTTGCAACAAAATTTCTTGATCATTCGCCTTTATCACCTTCTTGAGGAGGTGAATTTGAAGAGTTACCAGCTCTCTTTTGGAGACCAACAAAAATGTTCTTGTCCTCATGGCTATCACAAATCTCTTGTTTCACACATTTGAATTCATCTTGAACACAAACTTTTCATTCTTGAGGGATTGAACTTGCAACAAAAGTTGTTCTTGGAACTGTTTCCCTTGTCTCCTCAACTTTGGAAAATGCTCCATCTTTCTATTCATATTGAACACCCTTATACTTGGGTCTCTCCTCAACAATAATAGGCTCAATAATTCCTTGTGCATGCTTGCCTAACCCTCTACCTTCATAGCCCATTTTTAACAATAACTTGGACCCTATTCCTCTAGTGTGATTTTGAAAAACAACAAAGCATTCATCTTGAGAGGAATTTGAAGAAAAACCAACATTACATACCTCATGTTCATGCATGTACTTGGTTAGGGTTTCCTTTGCCTCATGGAGTTGAGTCTCCATCTCATGCAACTTTTCAAGAAGCTGGTGCTTCTCCTCCTTCATGGCCATCAACTGCTCTTTAGGGACAATGCTCTCCTTCCTATATTCCCACATCTCTTGCACCATATCTCTCATGGTTACAAACTCCTTCACCTCTCTTTGTCAAATAACTTGGATAATGAATATGTATGAGAACTATCAATGTTTGAAGCTTCCTCCATCTTTGCAAGATATCAAACTTCAACACAAAACTTGCACAATAATACCAATAGCTAAATATCTAGCTATCAATGGCAATCACATGAGAAAAACTATGCTCTGATACCACCTGATCTGAAAATATGGGGCTGAATTTTTTTGCTATGCAAGCAGCCTCTACTCCATTAAAATAAACTTCAAGACCTTGCTCTATGTCATAGATGTGCAAGAGGTTTTATGTGTCAAGTTTAGGCTCCTTTTAAGGGTTTATGTGTGAGGTTCTTGAAAGGTTAAATATGTTGTTTAAATAAATACAACAAAAACATAACATGCAACAAAATATAACTAGCAACTCACAACAATAAGAACATGATAAAGGAGTTCACCCCCAACTGGGCTACATCTCCTTGAGCCTCCATCAATGGACTAGGTTCTCTGGGATTAATTTGTCAAAGATTATTTTACAAGTTTTTGGTCAAATCCAATGGATTTACTGACTATACCATTGGGTTTAGAATACATAAAAACCCTGAAAATGACTAATAGAACCCTGAAAACGAACCATGGCTCATCCGAGCATGACCTCTTCTACATGTGGACTTGAGATTGTGTGGAAAAAACACTTGTAAAAGTCCTCAAAATCCTTTGAAACCTATCCCAATGTGTTCAGATCATAACAATTAGTCAAAAATGACTATTTAGTCACAAAAAATAGACTTGGGCTCATTTGAGCATGACCTCCTTCAATGGTGGCCCTAAGCTCCCTAGAGCTCCTTGAAACTTGAATGGTGTAAAAACTGCAATAGAAGTCTCCAAATGCCTTTTAAAATAGTGTCAATGGATTCATAACATCCAAAAACCCCTAGCTAGGATTTTTTGACACCTCATTTGGCCAAAAAATGAAGAAGTTAGGCCTCCTCCCATTTTTCCTCCTTCAAGCTTGTTGTCTCTAGTTTGCCAAATCGCACCTCCTGTGAGAGTAACCTAGCTTCTAGAATATTCCCATGCCTAAACCTAGCACACACACACAAGCTTGAAAAATGCACCAAAATGTCACATCGTTAGCGAACTAAGCCCTCGAATCATGGAGGTGTTGGGCGCATGGGGGGGCATATGGCCACATCCCATTGCATAAAAAGGGCTACTTTGCAACTTTCAGTTTGGGCTAAACAAGTGGCTGCATGTGGATGCACCAAGTGTCGGTGCTTTAAATACCCATTTTAAATGCGCACACAAATATATGTGTAGTGGTCACATGCAGTGGCACCCACAACCGAGGGCTGGGGCTAAGCCCCAGCCCGTACCCACGCCAAACATAACATAGCCCAAGTTTAAATATTATTAGCAATGTATTGGTGTAAGAACTAAAGCATGGGCACGTTGGCAACCCAGCCTTTTCCAAGTCATTTTCCAAATGTGGAGGTCCGGGGTTTGAACCCCACAGACTCCATAAATAATTTTTAAACAAACAACCTAAGGTGCCACGTGGCAGCCCACGTCTGGGCCACATGGCACCACTCTATTGGCCAATAAATGCCATGTGTCTTAATTTAATTTACCCACATGTCACACCAATAAATGCTTTCCAACTCATCACTGACACATCATAACTTTCCATGTCACCCGCCAGCTCATCGTACAGTCATGCCACGTCAGTTGTACGGATTGTACAATCATCAATTTTTTTCCCCTGTTTGGCAAATTGAATAAAACACGATGTCTCACTCATACAATGTTCATTTGACCCCGTTCGAAGTGCATTGGGTTCGTGACAACGAGGCCTATTAACCCATTTTTTTTTAAGTGATTCCGAACACTTTTTTGTTTGGTCTAAAATTTGACCCCTGGTCCAGATTCTAATCACTAGGAGGCATGGACATGTTTGGATATTTGGAGAAGTTGATCTCGATGAAAGATTAATCCTTGATCGTTGGAATCTATCGTGCCCACCAATCGAAAAAAATTTCATCGAAGGCCTCTATGGTCCTCCCTCCTCCCTATCATGGAAACAATGTTGACCATCTGCATACTACTGGGAAGGAGGCCACATGCCCCTGAACTATCTCTCTGGGACTGAGACTGGGTACCCTCTCGAGAAAAAGGAACATAGAATCGTATCAAACCCAAATTTATTGTTGGTACATTGCCAACACTCTGTCAGTTGTCTCTTCATGCACGTCATCATGGTCGTACTCAATTAAAAAATATGTAACTCCTGACATTGAATGGAACAATGCATATGTTCCCGAGAGGCCTGATGTATGGTTTTGGATCTAGTAATCCACCTAATCAACAACAAGATCACTCGCATATACAAACTAGTCACCTTGTGAATTGATACCTAAGAACCTACCTTCTCAGTGTCGACCTCACACTACATCCGAATATCATTCTCAATGTTGAAAGGCCCAAGGGGGAATTTTCTCAGATTGACTGGCTCCCCTCTCCTCGAGAGGCCATTCAAGAAGTAAATGTCCTATATCATGGGGGTCAACGATTGAACCTCTAGCATGAATGCCTCTGCATCCGAGTGCCAATAATCCACAAGAGCGTTGAGTAATCTGGGTTGTTCCCTCATAAACAGACACTGGAATAACTTCCATAGCCCACATTATTTTAGTGCGATGATGGTTGTAGGGTCCTCTTCAACCAAAATCTCAATGTCCTCATGCTCCCTCTCCCTCTAGTGGACATACATCCTGTTTCATGGAAAAATGGAGGAAGTTAGTAATTGCTTTTTTATTTTTTCCAAGCTTGCAAAGGTGTACGTGGGATGTATTGGCCATAGTCGTGTATGTACATGGGTAGATTGTTTTCTGCCCAAGTACTTATGCAGGTTGTCCTTTGACATCCCACGTACATGTAGGGCCTCTCTTTTTAGGAGAGCACATCCCCTCAAAAGCTAAAAATAATGCATAAATGAAGTATGGAAATGCAAGAGGGAGGGATTTATACTTACTTGGTCCAAGTGGAAGGTCATTTCTTCCACTGAAGCTCTCATAATCAACTCTTTTAGAAAAGTTTTTTTTTCTCCTTTTGGGTAATTTTCGAATTGCAATGGTAAAAATGAGATGTCAGCTTCTATTTATAGAATTTTTTGGCCTTTTTCTTCCTTTTGAGCCCCTTTGTCATTTTTCCTGACTTGGTGATCAATTGATTCCATTTCAAATTTTCTTATTGGATGTTCTAGTACTCGTTTCCTTTTGGTTCGGTAAATGTTTTGGGGATAGGTCACTTTTAGGTATCCTTTTTTAAAAGTCATTTTTTCCAAATTTTTGCATATAATTTATGATGTCATCTCCACTTTCTGCATATCGTTGTATTTTCCACTTTTCCATAGGATCGACCCCACCGAAGTGCGGCATAGAACCTTCATTGCTTCTCTATAAGTGTTTTAATTAGGTGGTAGAGCCTACCTTTACATGGATTCCATAGCTAGATCCTTCATGCATTTTTGGCATCCATGTTGTCTATAATGACTATAGGCTCGGGAGTGCTTGTTAGTCCTTTCATGACTACAAGATAAATCCTCATTCATTTGATGTACCATCATTCTTGGCCTTACCCTCGGGACTCATAAATAAGCACGCTTTGTTTTCTTTCAAGCATGCTTTAAATTTCGAAAGCAACATCTGACGAGACTGTATTTATTCTTTTCAATCTTATCTGGATTAACTGAGAAAATTAGCCCCCTGGAGTCTTCTTTAAGCCCTTTTTAGACTTTCTAAAAATGAAAATATTGTCGAGCGATCTTGTTTCCCTTCACGCTTTCCAAACTCAAATTTGAAGGAACATCTGTCTGAGAGTAGTTTACCCCTTTTTCGGTCCGAATTGTTAATTTCATGAATAAAGTTATGCTCTAGGAACTTTGGTTCACTAGAAGAGTATTCTCAGGCATAAGTTTAACCCTTTTCCAGGCCTGTTATCACTCCAAGAAACTCTCTTAGTATGCAAGTCAGAGATGCCTGGTAACTTAATCTTTTTGGAAACTATTTTCTCAATAGTAAGTGTGGTTTTGGATCAAGATGAATATCCTAATCTTTGGATTGTATCTTCAAGAAAGTCTAACTATATTCATGCAACATAAGGCGTTCAAGAGCTATTTATTAGATAGGTTTGTATAACAGATGGATAATAAAACCAATCGGTTAACCAAAACATACATAAACCATATATATGATGGGTCAACAAACTAGCCAAAGATTCTTCTGATTCTTGCTTAACAATCAAAAGTAAGATGACAGTTACCATAGGACCATTAAACAGAGACAAAAGAACGAATTCAAATCATATGCATAGACAAAGATGAAGGAGGATCTGACAATAACAAATGAAAGAAGCTTGTACACTTGATATATTAAAGAAAATGTCTTTCATACAAAAACTGTAGAATATAGAACTCAAAATCGAACCTCTAGTTCATCTTCTATCTTCAACTTTATAGCTTTACAATATAGTTTTCAGATCCTAAAAGAGTGGATCAGATATGCTAAAGATAGAAAGTCAAAACTCAATTGCAAAAGATAAGGAATGATCCTCAAAATGAGGTCAATTCCACATTTCATGGTCTTCAGATCTTGTAGAGTCCTTGTGCAGTGCAGAATAGCCTTCCAAGGCTGATTGATGACTCTTCCAAGAGATAGAATTTGAATTTGTTGAGTTGTGCAAAAATCCTAATTTGTTGCCACCAAAATAAGTACCAAAACCAACTTGGTAGGGGACATCGTTTTTCCTTATTAGGTAACAAAAGGATCTTTTTCCTTCTTATATGGCTTGTAGGGAACATCGTTATGATCGAATACCTTTTCAAGAGGTACCAAACCCCAAGGTATATAATTGTTGGGCAGTTGAACAATATCATACTGACCCAATTTTTGTTTTAGCTTAGGTTTCTGGGATTCCTCTACATTTTGATTTTCATGGTCGACATGCATATCATAAAATTCATTTACCACTTGGAGAAATCTATTAAGTTCATCATCATCTTCAAAAAATTTCCAGTATTTAATATTTTCGGGAAAATATGGTCTATATTTGACTTGGATTTCATAATTGAGCCTAGGAGGCATGGGAGGAATAAACAGACTGGCTTAAACAACAAGGGAATCCGCAAGATGCTTCATATCTCTGGGTATATAAGAAATGTCAAAAATGGAAAAAGAATCCCTAATTTTCCATACCTCATCCCTGTAGGCCTTCAATCTGACATGTTTTTCTTGGAAAGTACTGTTCACTTGTTGTATGATGAGATCCGCATCTCCAAACACCTTTAATCCTTTAATCCCCATCTCCTTGGCTGTTTTTAAGACCAATATCAAAGCCTCATACTTTGCTATATTGTTAGTATTTTTGAACTCAAGCTTAAAAGACAAATGCATAGCCTCCTCCAAAGGAGAAATCAAAACTACCCCTGCACCTGCTGAATCTTTGGTACTGGCACCATCAAAATACATGGTCCAAACTGGAACATTTTTTTCATCAGTTTGTTGTTCAAAGGGATTTACAAGCTGCAAAGGATTTGACTGAGAATCATCTATTTGAAGAATACATGAGCCAAAGTCTGTGTCTACAACATAAATAGGATGACTTACAGAATTTTTTTCATCACTGATGATGTAGGCAAGTTGATTTTCTCTGTAGATTCTCTTTAGCTCTCCTCCAAACACCAGGATCATAGCATATGAAAGATCCATCTACAAGGTACCCCCGAACCTTTTTCTCCATGGACATGAAAAGAGGAGTTTGAACTTGGGTGGGATATCAGCAACCACGACATCCATTACCATGCTTCTCATTGGCAATTGGGCAAGGTTTATAACAAGGTCTTTTATGAGGCCAAGGCATTTGAATTTCCTAGAGTCAAAAGAGAAGAGATCATGATACAGTTTGGTGACCTCAAGCCCAATTTCATCCATCACTGCTTTGGGCATAAGATTATGTGATGCTCCTGAATCAAGCAAGTAGTTGTGAAGGATCTTATCATGAACATTTAGGGATATATAGAAAGGTGGACAAGAGTCATCTCGATATTCTACCATAGGTCCTATAGTTACTGTTGGCTTGTGATCTTGTAAGTTTACAAAATCAGTAGATGAATAGGTCTTTGGTTCAAGGGACTTCAGGATGGCAGACTTGAAAATGTTGTTCTTCATAAGTTCAGTCAATGGCATAGGTATTTTTACTTTTTGAATTTCTGATTTGAAATTGAAAGAGTATGATGATTTGTCAAAAGTTTTTACCTCATTAGAAGGATCTCTGAGGATATATTTCTCCTTGACTTGGGGTTGAGATTGCTTCTGCTGCTGTTTTGCAGAAATGGGGGTCTGTTTTACAGGAGCAGCAAGCTACTTGGCATCAACTTCTTTCTTCTTCACATGAGCAGTGGGCAGGAGAAAAAATTTTAGATATTAAATTATAACCTTGCTGATCATCTGTCTGATAGACAGATTATTCAATACTTGCCTCATGAATCTCTTGATCCATCTGGGCTTCTTCATAATCTACTTGTGTCAAAAAGGAGGAATCATTTTCATCACCAAAACAATTTATGTCATCTGCTTCTTCAACTCCATCATGAGGCAGCTCCTGTTCCTCTTCTAGCATTGAATTTTGGAAGGGGGGGATGATTCTTTGATCATCAGCTACATTCTTGTCTCTCTGGAGGATCTGGACCTGTTGAGTATTCCTTCTATAAGGGAAAGCATTGGGATTTCTAGGGACAAAAGCATTTGGTTCTTTCATCCTTGCTGGTTGCTGACTCTGAATCTTCAATTTTTACATTTTAGATGTCAAGTTGTCCAACATCTTGGCCATCTTTTCCATTTTGGTATTAGAAGAAGAAGGGGGATCAATAGAAAACTTCTTCCTCTCAACTTTTCCTTTGATTTTCTAAGATGCCATAATATTTGATTCGACTTCAAGAGCAACATCTTGCATTAAAACAAGTGTGGTTGATCTTATTTCTCTAAGGATTAAACAAAAATCTAGATCAAAAGCAGAAGAAAATGTGATCTTTTATGATGCATCACTTGGCTTGATATCTGTAGGGATTTTTCCGAACATCCTATTTAATCTTTTGATGAAGTCTGAGACCGACTCCCCATCTTCTCTTCTTAGGTTTCCGAATTCAAAAATGTAATATAGGAGATCTCTTATTTCTCCCCAGTGTTTTAAAAAACACCTCATCTAATTGCTCAATGCCTATCACTGAATTTGTTGGTAGTTCTTTGAACCAGTTCCTCACTTGGCCATCCAAACTCTGCCCAAAATCTCTGGTCCACACATCTTCTTCTGAAATATTAATATTTTCAGCATAAGCATAAAAGGCTTCTATATGTTCTTTGGCAGTATAATCCCCGACTCCGGTAAACTTTGGCATATATTTCTGATAATCTCTGGTTGGCATGGCAAATAAGGGATTGGGAAAGACAAGTGGAGAATACCTATTTGCTAATATTTTTTCCATCTTGGTTAAAGGGACAACCATGGCAATCTTAGGGGTTGATGCAAAGGTAGAATTTTCAGGAGATGAAGGATGAGATGGGATGGAAAAGAAGAGGCCTTGTAAAACTGACCGAGCAATAAGGCTAAGATTTCTTCACCTTTAGAGGAAAGATCTTGTAAAATATCTTCGAGAATGGGAAGATTAGTATGAGTATAGAAAACACCCTCTATAGGCTTTGTGGGTGAGGAATTCAAAGAAGAAGAAGAAGAAGAGGATTCTTTTTGTTGAGGGAATCCTATAATAACTTCTTTAGTGTTGGAAGTGATATCATGCTCAAAAATAGAGTCTGTAACATTAGAGGAAACTGAAGGCCCCTCAACCTTCAATCTTTTCGATACAATTTCAATTTTCTGAGAACTATGATTTTTAGCAGTAGGGGATTCAACTAGAGGTTCTTTAGATATGAAAGAAGAAGTGTCTTTTTGAATACCTGGATTTGATGACTTTGCAGATCTGGAAGCCTGTCTTTGTAAATATTTTCTCCTACTGATGATCTTTTCATTGTCTGAAACTGGTGCTTCTAGTGGGCCTTCTTGGTTCACCCTGGTGTGAGCTCTTTTCAGAGCCACTTCGTTCCAATGGAGTCGCCAGATAGATGGTTACAACCCAAATGATGTCCAAGATTTTTCTATCATAAAAGATGGATCTATGTCATCTCCCAAGGAAGCTGAGCTTCAATCTCTTCTCCCCGGCAACGATGCCAATTTGTTATCACTCTAGGAAACTCTCTTAGGCTGTAATTCAGAGATGCCTGGTAACTTAATCTTTTTGGAAACTATTTTCTCAATAATAAGTGTGGGTTTGGATCAAGATGAATATCCTAATCTCTAGATTGTATCTTCAAGATAGTCTAACTATATTCATTCAACACAAGGCCTTCAAGAGCTATTTATCAGATAGGTTTGTATAACATATGGATAAGAAAACCAATCGGTTAACCAAAACATACATAAACCATATATATGATGGGTCAACAAACTAGCCAAAGATGCTTATGATTCTTGCTTAACAGTCAAAAGTAAGATGACAATTACCATAAGACCATTAAACAAAGACAAAAACAATGAATTCAACTCATACGCATAGACAAAGATGAAGGAGGATCTGACAATAACAAATGAAAGAAGGTTGCAGGCTTGATATATTAAAGAAAATGTCTTTCATACAAAAACAATAGACTCAAAATAGAACCTCTAGTTCATCTTCTGTCTTCATCTTTATAGCTTTACAATACAATTTTCAGATCCTAAAAGAATGGATCAGATATTGTAATGTCCCCCACCTCTTAGAGAGGTGATGAGGAGACTCAGTTGCCTGGGCACCCCCACTAGGTCACAGCCTCACACTGAGGGGGAAAGTCAAGAAGTTAAAATTTATATTTTTAAGTTGACTTAAGAAAGGAAAAGGATAAAGGAGTAAAAGATAACTCAACAGAACAATAGAATATTAACCCTGGGAGTTAACCTAACTCAACAGAGAATTAGAAGGAAAAGTATAAGTAAGAGGTTGGGGTGCACCTACTACTCATTCTGGTTTTGGATTAACATTTTCTATTTCTCTTGAGCATTCAATTTGGGGGTTTTGTTGTACAAACCCTTGTGAGCAAATCAGTGGTGAAATATCCACTCACCTTGTTTCACATCTTGGTCTCAGGGATGAAAGACTCCTCCACACCATTCTAGTCTCATCCCAACTCCATCTAGCACTTCAGAAGGTAGTAGGCCATACTATTCTTGTGTTTCCAGCAAGGGTACACCATCATCTAGAGGGAGGTTCGATCCAACTTATCCTGAGGGCTTGGGTCCATTCTGACAGTTGGGTTTTGTTTGCAGGGGGATGACCATCAGCTTGAGGGATTTTCTAGAGGGTTATCATCATTCTACATTTGTCTGTAGATTGGGACATCTTAGAGCCATAGGGGACATCCTGTGATTTTGTAAAACTTAGATCTAGGGAGATCTTCTTGAGATCTGAGTCTGAAAATTCTCCCACGTGATTCTCATAGCCCGATCTATATTCTTGGAGAGTTTCAGAGAATTTGGAGGCCTCCTTCATTAGGGCCAAACTAGCTAGGGTTTCAGTCATCTAGTGGGGCACACCATTCATTGGAAAACTCAGATCTATGGGGTTTGAGAGTGGATTTGGGAATTTGGACATCTGGGTTGTCCTTACAGTTGCCCGATCTATCATTTGGCATATTTCTCGAGATGATTGGACACTTTTGGTACCAGGGCATAATTATTGAGGGCTTCAACATTCTAGTAGGACGTGGCACTTTCTAGCTTGGAGGTTGAGCATTAGTACAGCTCAGATCTGCTTGATTCAGTGTTCATTGTATATCCAGCCTTTGGAGGCTTATTTTGTATTTTCGGGAGCATTTTGTAGTAGCTCATATCTATTTCTTGTACGACCATCTAAGGTTTATGCCAGATCGACCATCTATTGTATTGATCTTACATTGCTCATAATAAAAATGTCAGATCATTAGTTGTGGTTCTACATCTTGAATATATTGTGATCTCCATGTGTTGATGAATCTTGTATGCACTTAATAACTCAATAAATTAGTAGTAGTTATTGATTCCAAGAAATAATTTGGCTTGGGATCATTACAATGGTATCAGAGCCTCAATCCCCCAAACCCGTGGAGAGATCGATGCATGCAGAAGTACAGGGGAATTGTTATGGGTCGGAGGAAGAAAAACAACAGTGAAACAGAGGCAGAAATGGAAGGGTCAGGAGACAACCATGAGCCTCAGGGCTTGGTTCTCTTAGTAGCCAAATTTGGTAAGTTCCAGTAAAACATGAACTGCACAGAAAGCACATTGGTCCGGCAGTTGGATGAGTATCAGGAAACCAACAGAAGGGGACATGCCGAAATCTCTGAAACCTTGAAGAAAGTTGATGAGAATCTAAAGAAAATGAACGAGAACCAAACTAGGATAACTAACCTTCTGATGCAAGTAACCCATCGAGGAAAATATCCTGATACATATGGGAATAAGGAGGCTAGAGGGTCTAGTGGAACCCATGAGGAAGTCAGATATAACCCGGAGAAAGCACTGATATTCAAAGGAAGTCTTGGACGTGGAACGTTCCATGAGAAAATGGGTAGCAGGACCAATCATAGGCCATATGTGCCAGTGTTCATGGATGAACCACTAGGCCAACACTCAGGTAGAAGAGCTAACCTCAGACCATACATGCCAACATTCATAGATGAGGAAGGGCAACATGAACAGGTTGAATATTATGTGGAACAATTAGCCAGGAGTACCAGGGAATACTATAGCTTGGATATGAAAGTTCAAAGACAGATGTCCCTAGACCAGTATTGTCAACTCAGGTTCAGAAACTAGCTTAGGACGAACCACAAGGGAAACTTTGAGTTTGAGCAAAGGGAAGGGAAGATAAATATTCCATACTTTGATGGTATGGCTAAGATGACAACACAAGCATGGGTGCAGAAGCTGGATACTTACCTGCAGCTTAAC
>CBVK0101416498.1:0-10069 GCA_900067695.1 Picea abies | reverse complement strand
AATTTACCACATCCAAATATATGGACCTATGGTGACTCAAAATTTGTTATAGATTGGATGACAAATGTGCCTTCAGACACTTGCCACTGAAATAAAAAAATTTTGCTCGACTTTTTACATTTATCAATTATCATTGTTGGATATGTGTTATATTCTTTGCACGAGTAGTAGTGTCTGAGCGTTGCGCCGAGTGCGCAGGGGGGTTTGAGGAGGGGGCACTAGGCCCCCCCTTGGGGGATGTAACGGGGCGAATTCCACCCACGCGGGGTTTCGAGGGTAGCGCCCCCGAGAAAAAAATTTCTGCTTCGGGAAACATGTCACATATTTAGGTGGTTTTTCGGCACATGATTTCTTTGGCAAGTGAACAGGAGAGGATCCCTTCCATAATAGGATCCATTGTATGGTATTGCCCTACCGTAAGGGTTTGATATAATAAAAGAGTGGTTCTTCTATATTTCTTTGTGGATATATTGTGGTATTTTTGTATTCATGTATTTGGTTCTTAACAATTGGTATCATAGAACTTTCCTTGGCAGGAATTGTGGGCAATTTAATGTAATTTTTTTCAAAGAAGAAAAAGAGGGTCGCGACATTTCGGATTATTTCCATATATTTAGGTATCAAATTTGTTGAGACTGGTTGTAGATATGAGTTCCTCTCAGAAAAACACCCAATTTATTATATAAAAAAAAAATCGCCTGAAACAGAGTCTACCATATATTTAGGTATCAAATTTGTTGAGACTGGTTGTAGATATGAGTTCCTCTCAGAAAAACACCCAATTTATTATATAAAAAAAAAATCGCCTGAAACAGAGTCTATGAAGTAAAGTTATCGACATTTTAAAATCTGCAATTTTCAGGGTTTTTTTTTCCACGGACGACCACACAATTTTTCTTATTTATGTAGTGGTTGGAGCTGAATTTTACAAAAAATAAACTACAGATACGAGTTACTCTTTCAAAAATAGTTGATTTCAAAAAAAAAAAATCACCCAAATCGGAGCTTTGGAAGTGAAGATATAGTCGATTTAAAATCGATCATTTTCTAGGGTCTTTGTGATGGTGGCGAGACTGCAGAATTCATAACTTTTCACATGGTGCTCAGATTGCTACCAGATTAGTGCCATTGGATAAATCTATTTAAGATATTTATTTTGGTATATTATATGTGGTGTCTCTAATGGATATTCACTCTCAAATCCTCATGGAAGTTCTACAGAAGTTTGAAGCCCTCGAGACCAAATTTCACCAAGAGAGTTGTAATTTACATAACCATCTACAAGATGGACTACAAGACATCAGGAACAATCTTCACAATATTCAAGAGTCTTTGGCTCGCATACAAGAGAGATACAATATGGCAGACATCATGGATGAATATAATCAAGAAGTATATGCTTGGTATGATTTTGAGGTCGATTATGATGATTGACATATGGATAGTTGTCATTTTTGGAATGGCAATCACTTTCATATTTTATTTGATGACTCTACTCCACCTTCTATAGATAACATCAATGTGAAAAGTCAAGAGTCGATTATGATTACTAGTGTCCATCTTGCATATCCTACAGTGGTATTATTCCTTTCAGATTAAGTTACGACCCTTTCCCACTATGTGGGTGGATCTTCTTATTTGGATCCACATGACAAGTGTTGGTATTTGGAGCATCATTTTCATTTGGTATTTAGGTTCTGATATCTTCTGCGTGGATTTCACATGATCACTTGGACATGGGACCTCAGTTTACAATGGAGGTTGGACTACTTCAGCATGGTGTATTTCATTTCTACATGGGACCCCGATTTTATAGTCTATTTTAGCACTATGGTCCACACTTATCCAAGGGACCCTGGTATATGGTTGTACACCCTCATAACAAGCGTTGAGGACAATGCTTTCATAAGGGGGATGGAATGTTAGGTAGATAGAGAGGTAGTGGAGGCCATTCAATGTAAGGTGGACTAGGTCCACTATGTTATTAAATAAGGCCCACTATGGTAGTTATATATCTTAGTATAGATATAATAAATTTAAGAGGACTTCTTAGAAGGTTCTGCTTCTAGAAGGTTCTTCCTCTAGAATGTTCTTAGGTGGTTGGTAGCACTATATAAATGGGTTCAAGCAATGTAATGAGACATGAAGAGAAGTATTTTATTGTGAGCGGTAGCTCAATAGGAGGATTCCCCCTCGAAGAGGCAAGTAAACAGGAGAAGATCCCTTCCATAATAGGATCCATTGTATTGTGTTTCCATACCATAAGGGTTTTCATAATAATAAAGTGGATATTTATTCGATATTGTTCTTGGATCATTGTATGTGATTGTGTATTTAGATCTCTGGTTCTTAACATATTTGAGCCTTGTTTTTGACTGGCCTTGTGCCCTGGTGATTCTATGGTTTACCCTAACCTCGAAATAAAACCCAAATGATTCTATGGTTTACCCTAACCTCGAAATGAGGGAAATTACTTGGGGGTTTTTCCTGGGATTTGTAACGTGAAATATACATACATACATATACCCAATTTCTAAAAAAAAGAATAACACTAAAATAACTTAACATAATACCTTCATAAAGGTATGCCAATCATGAGTTTTTACCCCCATCAAGTTCACATTTCTTCAATAAGATATTGTTTATTTTTTAAGAAAAACAATAGGAAATTAAAGTTTCTAAATGACATAATTTACAACATTTATTTCTTGCTCTATAAATAACCATGGAAGATTGTGTGGTTGTCCCTAGAAGAGTATTGAATCAAATTTCACATTATATGATTAGCTTTCTAAATGTCACTAAAAACTTTGACAATTTTATCTTTGTTACTCCTTCCATCTAAAATTCTCAATAATGATTCTGTAACATTATCCCTGATATGTATTGTATCAAACAAGTCGGCTACTTGTAGGTTTTCATAGTCGGGAAACCTATTGAATTGTATGGGCTATCTTTCCAGTCCTCGAGGAAGCCAATTAATGTGTTGATGACCTTTATGAAACATAAGTGATATAACAATAATTGTTAGGTATGGTAAAAAGAATTAAATATAAATAAAAAAATTGTGTAACGTCACATATGTCAAAACATAAACCAATTGCTTCCGTTGATTATTTATCTTGTTATATCCTAATTTCCATAGTCGAGATGTCATTCTTCACAGTTTTATTCTAGTCTATTCCTTCACATTAAAAAGTTATTTTCGATAATTCGATACCTATGGTTTATAGGGAGGAATTGCATGTATTTATCAAACACCTCTATGTTAAACTTCTTGAATGTTGCTATATCATTCTAGGACCACAAATTGCTCATGCAAATTTACCCTGTGTTTGAATACCTACAAGATATGGCTGAATAATGTCAAATATACTAGTATACCAAGCACTTACTTAAAAAGATGCATGATGTTTTGATACAATTATATATTGTTAAAGTTCATTACATTACATACCACAAAATTGTGTTATCCCTTAGGCATTATGAATTGTCCATGTAAGTATTCCATGGAATCGAAATTGTTTCTTCCCTACTAGTTTCGAGATGTTGTACATAGTGATGCCAACCCATAACTTCATAAGTTCATCAATAAGAGGCTCAATATAGACATCCATATATTTAACTTGGTACCTACCTAATTATTTGAAAATACACATGACATTTATTACCTTGTAAATATAATAAATTATGTAACAAACAAGACAAATGAAACTACATTATGTTGAAAAGATTATTATAAACAAAAACTTGAAATAATCATTGACAAAAATTGTGTGCCTCCTCTTTATTGACATCCAATAAGGAAGTTATTGTTTATAACAAAAATAGGCCACACTAAGTAAAAATAAACTAAGCTCTCCAAACCGACTGACACCATCAACTGCAAAGGAAAGCTTAGCATTACAAGGTTATTTAAAAAATGGTCATATTTTTTCAATTTCCCTAAATGCAGAACCATTTGTAGGTATTCACAAAACAAAATATATACTTCTCTTTTATGCATGGTAATCCATAAACTGTGTTATGTTTTTACAACTGAACAATCGTTCAAAATGTGGAATTATTGCAATAAGAATATGATGAATTTGTTACTTGATTAGTTCGATATCTACTAATTCCACATTGAGGTAATTCCATATTTGTTTCATCTTGACCATAATATGTAATTTGATCATTAGGACATGCATCAATAGATTGATACTCCATTCCTATATCTTTCATAACGACAGACAATTATCGGTATGTGTGAGGTAAATTATTTGACGATGGTAGGAGAAAATCACTTAACAATCTACGACAATCGTCAAATAATTTACCTCGCACATACCGAGAATTGTATGTCGTAATGAAAGATATAGTAATGGAGTATCAAGTTATTGATGTATGTCCTAATGATCAAATTAGGTTTCATGGTCAACATGAAACAAAGATGGAATATATATATATATATAAGTTTTCATCCATTGGAGAAAAAGTGTCATGGATCAATCTATTTATCCCTTCATTCTTAATTATATCAAATATTATTTTCTTCCATGGGATTAACATCATATACATCCACTCCATTTCCATTATTTCATTCACCAATATTTCTACTACAATTTGGCACGCCCTTAGGCATTCCAATCCTAGGGTACTTTGTCTTTGTAATTACAAGCAATCAAATAAATTTAGTATATATATCAAATATTAAAAGGCTATAAAGTTTTATGATGATAATAAAAACATATAATGAATAAATTAACAACATGTGATATGCATTCCCCCCTTCAAGGTGCCCAAACTCATAACAATGATTTATAGCTTATTATTTTAATTCTAGGAAATAAAATTCACCATCATGATATGCCTCGTTTAACCTAGCAATGGTCATCAAATTTTCTTCTCAATCAATATTTGACATTGTACTAATATATTACAACAAAATGCATTGAAGCAATATTAGTACATATAAGAATATATTCAAAGAACTCCACACATAAAATTCAAAATGTGTTTACCTAAAGAGAGCTTAGATTATTTAGAGAATTTGAAATTTTTAGATAAAGAAATGGACTTTGAAAGTCAAAAAGGTTGTTTTAGGCATCACAAAAACAACCAAAAAAAGTTTACAAGTGTCGTGACTATTACATAATTGTTTCCCTACCTCTTGGGTTCCAATATTTATAATTTACATAAATATTGTCCATAGTTTGACCTAGTCAAAACAATTGAACATTTAATTAATTCAACTTTATTGAATGTTTAATTAAGTCAAATTTATTAAGTAAGATCATTGATTTTGGGGGTTCTTTTAGCTTCCAAAAAGGATACCATCTCCATTCCTCACTTTAAGTCTTCAATTTTCATTACGGAAACTTTGTAGCCTAGATTGACCTTGTATGGTTGTACCAATTTATTTGGAGTTTGGACAGTTGCATATTGATACTCCCTGAACCTTATCATTGTTGTAGTTAGGATAGACCTAAAATTTCCCCACTTTTCTTCCCATTTACCATCTAGACCCAATTGCTCTATTGTTTGTGATCCTAATGTCCATAGTCCTCTATATTCCTTGTAATATACATCATTTAAGAAAAATATATCCTTCGTATGAAAATGATTGATTAAACCTCATGATAATCTTGGATCATATTGACCCCCTATCTAGGGGTCTCTCTTTTGACCATTCCCTATAATCCAAGCTAGGTTATCTACTATCATTGTAGATGGATTATATCATTACTCTCCAATAGATAGATCCCTCTCTTGGATTTGGCATTTTGATCCACTTTTCAATTCTTAGAAGAGTTATATATTTTTATCTCATCATATCCTATGAGAGACGTTCTATTTCCACCATCCTCTAGAGGCCTTTATCGACCACTAACTTATACAATTGAGTTGTATAATTTAACCCATAGCACCCTACGCATTTTGTCTTGGTTAGTATCTTCTATTTTACCCATTTTAACTTGGTCAATATTTTCCATTTTACCAAAAGGATGTTGGTATTTTTCCTTTATGTTCAAAATGTTTGTTGGAATGGTAGCCACATGGTCATCCAATACATCGTTTTCACTTTAATTATATTTTTTATTAATCTCCCTCCAATGATAACCACCTTTTGCACCATGAATCAATCCTTGTTTCCACCATTTCATATATCTACATTCAATCCTTCAAAGACTGGTCATTTTCCTTTAGATGAAAACCTAGATATTTCTTACATTCCTCAAAAAAATTTAGTTCAAAGGGTAGAATTCTCTTGATATGTTGAGTTCATGGATACTACAATTTATGACAAACTAGGTTGGATTTTTGAAATTTTATTGCACACCTATTATTGAACAAAAAAGGTGAAGTTCCCTATCTGGGACTCTAGCTTTTGTTGTGATGTCATTCCCAAAAAGCAACAGATCATCAAAAAATAGAACTTGACTCCCTTGAGTTGTCTTTCTTCCTTAAAAATCCTAAGTAGTCTATTAAGTCCTTCAGCCACCAAGAGAAACAAAAGGAGGGAGATATGACATCCTTTAGTTATACCCCTTAGGGTTTTGAGGAATTCCAAAGATGTCAATTTTATGGTGTAACATTTATCAATCCAATTTACCATTGGGTTGTTGAATCCTATATGGATAAAACAAGTATCAAGTAGATCCAACTCACTCTATCATATCCCTTAGAAATATCTAGTTGATTTGTATCAAGGATATTTTCTCTTTTATATAATATGAAGTCTCATGTGACACTCCCATGACATCAGAGATCAATCTACCCTGCATAAATCCAAATCAATCTTTAGCAAATGTATTCAATAAGTTTTGCTTCAATCTCCTAGAAATTGACTTGGCTATGATTTCATAGACATTGTTGTATAATTATATTGGTCGAAAGAAGTCAATTGAAACTGGGTTATCTTTCATTGATATTTTGGAAACGAATGTTGAATGGATTGGACTCAATATCTTCCCATTTCTCCTAGATTCCTCAACCACTTTGAGAAGATCCTTCCTTGGGATTTCAAAGAATCTCTTATAGTACTCGATGGGCCATCCATCTAGCCCTTGGTGCCTTGTCTTGTTAAAAAGAAGCCAAGAATGCCTTTAATTTCTCTTCATCAAGTGGTCCCATGATATTATCACTCTTCTCATGGTTTACTAGTCTATTGAATTTTGTCAAGATGGACATAATTTCTACAATGTTTTCCTTATAGTGTTGAATGCATCTCACTGTAGTGGGAGGTTGTTTCCTTTTCAATCTCCACAAAAACCTTGTGCTCGACTCCATTATAATATTTAAACACCCAAATTGTATTATGGGCCTTTATTTCGTAAGTGAATCCATGAAAAAAGTTGGTGTTTTCATCTCCTTCCTTTAACCAAGTAGGGAAACTTTTTATTCTCCAAAAATATTCCTCACACACTGACTTGGACCTCTCTTCTTCTAGCATCCCCATTTCTCACTGAATATTCATAGTGCCCTTGCCTCTACTCACTTTATCATATAATGCTTCTATGTGAGATTCAATTTCCTCCATTCTTGCTTTTTCTTTGGAGATCTCACTATTACCCACTCATTCTTCAATCTCTTTATTGTTGATTTTTCAATAATCTAGTCTTCAGCATGAAGTTCATTTTATTTTTAGAATTTTACTTAAAACATAAACAATGTGTTGTAGCAACCAAGATCACAAAATGAAACACCATGCACAAGTACACAAGAAGTATCCTGGGAAACCCTTCTCAACAAGGGAAGAAAACACAGTCAATCGTTTGTTATATTCTTCAAGAGAAAGACCTCCACCACCATAAAGACCTAGCACACAAAAGGGTGCTCACAAACCCTAGAAGACTAGCGCCCAAGAGAGGTGCGCATTTTTCCCAAGAACAAGTGTTTGCTTAAATTTCCAAACTCACACTTGTGATATGATTCGTCAATGGGGAATTTACCTTTACTTATATTAGACTGAACCTGTCAATAGAAATGTCTATTGGAACGAAAGGGCTGACCTCACTATTTCACAATATAATTAATAATTACTAGATTAATTATCTTTTACATTAAGGTGGGGCTGACATGTAACCTTTACATTACAATTAGGGTTATAGGTAAGTCTGACTCTTGAACAATATAGCAATGGATCTCATACACCCAATAGTGCTCAGCCACTAGGGGCACATCCATAGGGATGTCCATATCTCTATCTCACCGCATCTCATAGGAGAACCACACTCACTAGTGCTCATCCACTACGATCACGTTCAGCTGTGCTCATCCACATGCACGTCCAACTCAGCAGATCTTCTTTCCCACTACATTACACAGGAGAGTCATCTATAGTTCATCATCTCAACTCTCTACTCAGAGGAGGCCAATACATCATTTTCATCTTTGTCTCATAACGATGCACCTAGGTCATGGGAATTCACACGTTCACCTTGTGCTCAGCCACAGATACATCTAACTCAACAAATATTCTTTCTCACTTTATTACACGGGAGAATCATCTGGAGTTCTTCTCAACTCTCTATAAGGAGGAGTCCATCACTACGTTCCAATTATTTCTAAGAAAGGAACCACACACCCATCTCAGGGGCTCTCTCTCAGGTCTGTGTCCTGGAGGATGTCTCGCACAGCTATAATCATCAATACTCAGCTAGGGAGGAATTCTCCATCAGGTCAAGTCTTGCACGGAAGTACTCAAACTTTGTCTTGGTTTTAGTCATCAACACTCCCTCTCAACTAGAGAGGTATTCTTCACCAAGTCAGTTTGGTGAAGATGTTTTCAAACTGCTCATGTGTAGGAAGGTAATGCACATGTATTGCTTTCCTCTACATCATGTCTCTGAAAATAATGTTTTATCTCAATCGTGTTTCTATCTATGATGAAACACAGGGTTCTCAAAGAGCTTCACACTGCTCTGGTTATCATCATAGAGTCCATATCATGATTAAGTAAATATGTCAGAAGCTTGTGAAGCCACACTTCTGCGTACACTCAATGCTATATATTTTGTTTTTACGGTACTCAAGGCCACAGAGATTTGTTTCCTGTTGCACCAGGAAACAATGGAAAACCCCAAGGAAAAACAACAATCGGATGTGCTCTTTCAATCCATTGTACTCTCTTCCCAATCTGTATCGGCATATCCCTGCAAACTCAATACCACACTGGAGGCCTATCTCAAGCCATGTCCAACTGTGCCTCGTATATATCTCAATACATGTTTTACTGCTATTGCGTGAGCCTATCTTGGTTGACTCATGAATTGACTAATGTACATTCATTGCATAGTATAAATTGAGTCTGGTGTTAACCAGATACATCAGTGATCCAATCATTTGTGGATCAATCTCAACATAATCATCATCATCCATTTTCTTCATCATCAGTGTAAGTATGAATTTGTATTCTGTCATATTGAACTTCTTTAATATCTCCACTGCATATTTTCCTTGACTCGGGAAAATCTCATCGTTCCTCTATCATACTTCTTGTCCAATAAGTAGTGCATCATACCCATATCCTTCATCTCGAAATCAAAATTCAAGGCTTACTTGTACCTAACAACAAGGATTTTTGAATAAGTCACCAAAATCATACTCTCGTCACCAACAATGTAATATTGTAGGTTTGGATCAGTAACACTCTTGTTGAATCCCAACTCATCAAGAATCCATCCATCTAATGTGGGTTCCAACTCATGGATGGTGGTACGGATGGAAGTTTATTGGGCTTACTGGATCAAGTTGCTCATCATAGACAAATCCCTATGTTTGTGAGAATCCTTTGGCTATAGATATCTCTTTGTATTTATCGACACTTCCATCAGTTGCATGCTTGATCTTATAGATCCAATTGGAATTCACCACATACTTCCCTTCTGGTCTCTAAACAATATCTTATACATCATTCTTTAAGATATCTTGGTATTCTTTTGTTATGAAATCTTGTTGAAATAATTTAACTGTGAAGAGCATTCTTATTATTATTGTTATTTTATTATTAAGATTAATCCCCATTGTATATTAATCATGTCGGTAATTGTATAAGGACCAAATCCCCTTTTGTGGATTGGTCATC
>CBVK0101416477.1:0-13019 GCA_900067695.1 Picea abies | reverse complement strand
TTCTATTCGAACTACACATCCTATTGAATAACTAGGAACTTCTCTAGTTCATACATGTGATATTTGTTAGGGTATAATACTTCAATCCAACTTAAATATGATGAAAATATAAGAAAGTGATGCTTTAAAAGTGAATAATATAAATGAGTAATTAAAATAAGTATTAAGTTTAATATATGCAATTAAGAATAATAATGTTTTTTTTTGTGACTAACAAAATCGACAACTAGTCGGGCTCATACTTGTGTGACACGAGGTTGATTCCAACCCCTACCACTATAACCTTTAGGTTTGCTCACAATGCCCCTTACGTGACACAAGTTAATCCAGAGTTTTGAGCTAGTGACTTCACATAACAGAGTGGCTTAACAATACACTCCATCATCGAATGCCCTACACTCCAGGGGCAAAACAAATAAATTATGCAACTCTTTGGGAGCTTAATAAAAGAGAATTGATATTGATATGTTGAATAACTTTGTCTCTAATAAAATATTTGTTTCATATAATATTTTTAATAAAAAAATAAATTATTTGTTTCATATATTTTTTTAATAAAAAAATAAAATATTTGTTAAATAGCTCCATGTTTAATAAAATATTTGTTTCATATAATATTTTTATCTCTCATATAATACTAGTTCAATTTCACAACATAGTATCAAATTTATATTGATCTTTTTCACAGAAAGGCTTAGAGTATAACTGCTTTCAAATGTGTATTATTAAATAATAGAAATAAAGAAAATTAAAAATTGAACATATCAAGTTTTTGTTTACTTACAAACAGGAAAGAGGAAAGTGATCATCAAAAGTTAAAAGGTAAGGAGACACCAACCTCCAACGATCACATTTGATCAAATTTGATTAAATCCCCCTGAATCCCTGATTGAATAAATCAAATCACCACACCCGATCGAAGGAAAGGATCCACCATTCAAATTATGACCATATCAAGAGGAAAGGGTTTCAAAGAAGTATCATCATTCAAATTACTATCATATCGAGAGGAAAGGGTTTAAAAGAAGCGTCACCACATCAGAAGAGACACCATAAAATGTCATGGTAGAGTTGCATAAGTGGCCAATCATCATTCACAACTTAAATATCATAGCAAAGTCATGATAGTAGAGTCGTAGAGGTCACCAATCATGATTCACAACTACTAGAGGAAAAAAGTATGTCATATTAACTCTCTAGCCTAGCTCATGCTCTCTGTACTGGTTACCATCAACAAAGAAGAAAGGATAAAAATAAGAGAAGAATATAGCTATTGGTTTCACTGAGAGCATAAATAGAAAAAAAGATCAATTAATCCTAGTGGACATACACATCATCTAGTTTTTAGCATTGATCGATTTCTCTAAACAAAGACACCCAACACCCATTTTTCAATAGTGACATAGGTATTTCTTTGGTCTTGAATTTTGTTTGATTTTCTAATAGATAGGCATAAGCAACATAACTAAAAGTTTATTTACAAAACACAAGAAATTTTAGTTTAAATATTACTCACCTTAATCTATGAGAATGGAAATCCCTTTACAAAAAATCAATGGATATAATTTTCACACATGGAAAGTGAAAATTCAAATGCAATTAATGAGTAAAACTTTGTGGGGGAATAGTTAAAGTCATTGAACTAGAACCTACATGGCTTATAAATTGATTGTTGCAAGGCAGAGATGACAAAGCCAAGTCAAGTATTGGTGTTTCTCTTTCACATTAAAAAGTACATCACGTTGATATAGATAAGTCTTTTAAATAAATATGGGAGGATCAAAACAAGTTGTTTGGTGCAAAAGTGGTGAATGCAATTATTTTTAAATTTGCGACAATTCTTCTTCATCATCAACATAATCAACCATCTTCATAGTGTGGGTTTTCTTTTTCTTTTTCATGGAGCACTTATGAGATTAGAGAATTTTGAATTCAATGACAAATTTATTGACCAAATAGTTTTTTTTAATAAAAAAACATTTTAAAAAAAATATTAAGATTTGTTTCTCTTTTGTTAAACTTAAACACAACCACACACACATTTTCTCTTTTTTGACATGTTTTTGAACAATATATGTTGTTTTAACGTGGTTTCAGAAAGTTCTTGCAATATTTGCTTAATTTTATTTGTTTAAAATAATGGGGAATTCAAACATGAACACGAACATAAATGCAGACACAAACACAAACTAGGTGAGTTAGCCTACAAAAAAATACCAGATCAACATGTGTAACATGAGTAGATTTTGACTTAACTTATGATTATGATGGCTTGTCTAGAACAATAATAAGAATACTGTAGGAGACGCCTTAAAAGTGAGTGTGGAATGAGAAGACTTATCCAAAGAAAATTATGTCTGAACTACACATCTTATTGAATAACTAGGCACTTCTCTAGTTCATACATGTGATATTTGTTAGGGTATAATGCTTCAATACAACTTAAATATGATAAAAATATAATAAAGTGGTGCTTTATAAGTGACTAATATAAAAGAGTTATTAAAATAAGTATTAGTTTTAATAGATGTAATTAAGAAAAACAATAATAAATTTTTTTTTACTGACAAAATCAACAACTAGTTGGGCTCGTACTCCCATGACACGGGGTCAATTCCGACCTCTACCATTATAGCCTCTAGGTGTGCTCATGATGCCCCTTAAGTGACACACAAGTTAATCTGTGGTTTTGAATCGGTGACTTTACATAATGGAGTGTGTTAACAATACACTTCATCACTGACTGCCTTACACCTCGGGGGAAAGAAAAATAATTGAATTATTCAACTCTTTAGGAGCATAATAAAAGAGAATTTATATCTATATGTTGAATAACTCCATCTCTATTAAAATATTAGTTTCATATAATATTCTTAATAAAAATTAAATATTTGTTTCATATATATTTTTAATAAAATAAAAATATTTATTAAATAACTCCATCATTAATAAAATATGTGTTTCATATAATTTTTTTATATTTCATATAATACTAGTTAAATTTCACAACATAGTATCGAAGTTATACTAATATTTGTCACAGAAAGATTCAAAGTACAATTGCTTTCAAATCTATGTATTATTAAATGTTAGAAATAAAGAAAATTAAAAAATAAATGTATCAAGTTTTTGTTTATTTGCAGACAAGCAAGAGGAAAGTGATCATCGAAAGTTAAAAAGAACAACTACTTTCAAAAGAATAAAAGGTAAGGAGACTGCACCAACCTCCACTAAAATCCACTAAATCATTGAATAAAATTCACTAAATCGTTGAATAAATTGAATCGCCACACCATATTGAAGGAATGGATCCATCGTTCGAATTACGATTGTATCGAGAGGAAAGGGTTTTAAATAAGTGTTTCCATTTGAATTACGACCATATCAAGAGGAAATTGTTTCAAATAAGTGTTTCCACATCAGGAGAGACACCATAAAATTTCATGGTAGGGTTGCATAAGTGGCCAATCATCATTCATAGCTTAAATGTCATAGTAGAGCCGCCATAGTGGAGTTGTAGATATTTCCAATCATCATTCACAACTACTAGAGGAAAGAAACCAATCATATTAACTATCTACCCTATCATGTGCTCTTTGTACTATTTGTCATCAACAAAGAAAAAAGGATACAAAGAAGAGAAGAAGATAGCAATCGGTTTGCCCGAGAGAAGACATAGAAACAAAGATCAGTTACTCTGAGTGGACACATCCAACATCTAGTTTTTAGCATCGATCAATTTCTCTGAACAGAGACACCTGACATCCAATTTTCAACAGTGACATAGGTATTTATTTGGTCTTGAATTTTTTTTTATTTTCTAATAGACATGCATAAGCAACATAACCAGAAGTTTATTTACAGAACTCAAGAAATTTTAGTTTAAATATTACTCACTTTATTCTTTGAGAATGGAAATCCCTTTAGAAAAAATCAATGGATAGAATTTTCACACATGGATTCCGATCTCACTTTCAAATAAGTTTTTCCACATCAGGAGAGACACCATAAAATGTCATGGTAGAGTCGCATAAGTGGCCAATCATCATTCATATCTTAAATGTCATAGCAGAGCCACCATAGTGGAGTTGTAGAGGTTTCCAATCATCATTCACAGCTACTAGAGGAAAGAAACCAATCATATTAACTCTCTACCCTATCATGTGCTCTTTGTACTATTTGTCATCAACAAAGAAAAAAAGATACAAAGAAGAGAAGAAGATAGCAATCGGTTTGCCCGAGAGAAGAGATAGAAACAAAGATCAATTGCTCTGAGTGGACACATCCAACATCTAGATTTTAGCATCAATCAATTTCTCTGAACAGAGACACCTGACATCCAATTTTCAACAGTGACATAGGTATTTATTTGGTCTTGAATTTTGTTTTATTGTCTAATAGACATGCATAAGCAACATAACCAGAAGTTTATTTACAGAACACAAGAAATTTTAGTTTAAATATTACTCACTTTATTCTTTGAGAATGGAAATCCCTTTAGAAAAAATCAATGGATAGAATTTTCACACATGGAAAGTGAAAATTCAAACGTGGTTTTTTCCATAGTGTCTTTTTTCGTTCTCCATGCGTCGATGCAATATGTTTCTAAAGCTTGTACTGTCGTTTTCATAGTTTCTCAAAAATCCATCATTGATCCTCATTTCTTGAAGTTGTAATGGCCATAATTTTATGATTTGTTTTGGGTCTTTCAACGTGTTTTTTTTTGGATAACCCCTTGGGCACAAAAGATTTGATGAGTTTAGAGGTTTTAGGCTCTTTGGCCCCATTTGATTTTTGTTTGACTTTGTGTGTGGCCTTGGGTGCCACCCTTTCTAGTGTGCCATGGTTTTTTAGGGTAGTGTTTAGGTTTTCTGATTGATGGTTTTGTGTTTTTGGTTGCATCCTTCTACATTTTGGGTAGACGAACAACGTTTTTTGGTGGGTTCCTTGGCCATGAGATCCCGTTGGAGGTTAGAGCCATTTATTGGTGTATGGAATCCCCTTTTTGATGGATTCACCCCCCTCCTTAGAATTGTTTTTAGTGGGTGCAACCCTCCATTTTTGGTTGTTACTTGGTAGAGCCATGTGCCTTGGGTCGCCCACCTCACTTTCAATTTAAGGAGACCCCCCTCTTTTACCTTGAACAAAGACCCTTTCATGTGGCACGACGTGGGCCAATCCTATGTTGGCACAGTTGGCACATCAACTCAATGCACATGTATATTTTTTCATAAGCTTTCCATGTGGATTTCCATGTCAACATTTTTTCCCAATCATTTTCCATGTTAGCATTCCAGGACCCACTTTCCTTGAGCTTTTGGATTTTTGAAGGCTATTTTAAATGATCTTAACTTTTCCATATGATGTTTGTATTCAATGCGGTTTTTTCCATGGTGTATTTTTTCATGCTCCATGCACTGATGTAATATGTTTCTAAAGATCTGATTGTCTTGTACTGTCATTTTCATAGTTCCTCAAAAATCACTCATTCATCCTCATTTCTTGAAGTTGTAATGGCCATAACTTTATGATTCAAGCACCTTTTTTAGTGTTGTTGTTTCTGAAACTGCATTATTTTCATGTACTTTTCAATTGTGCTATTAGTTTCTATTTTTACAAACTTTTAAAGTACTATGTCCAATCTAGTTGTATTTTTAGAGCTCCTTGTAAGTTGCAACCATATGAACTCCAATTTTACTTTTTTTAGTTGTATTATGGAGTTGGTTTGATGTGCTTTGTAATGGCTAGTTGCATTATGGGGTTTGTGACTCCTTTCAGACACTTTGATACTTAGAGATTTGTTCTAGGTACCTTGCTAGAGAGAATTATGAGTTGTTTCTATGGGGGCCTCACACAATTTTCCCACTTAAAACTTTTTCTTCATCATCATTTGATAATGCATACATCACTTGACAGTTATTATGGCAGCATGTGTTGTTCCCTTTGCGTCTTTATGACATGACACCATCTTGGTACATGTGTTGTTTTTTTTGGCTTGTTGGGAGCATTTATGTTGATAGTTGTTAGTGGTTTTTTTTTTCATTATGTGCCTTTGTGACAGTTCTTCTTCAGCATCAACATATTCAACCATCTTCAAAGTGCGTGTTTTTTTTTCATGGAGCACTTATGAGATTGTTATTATTGTTTTCCATATTGTTCTTTTGTGATAGATCCTTTCAACTTCAAGAATATAATCTTTGATGTCATCTTTTTAAGAATGTTCTTGATAACCTTTTGATGAATATTTGTGCCTTGTTTTGAACCTTGTCACGATTGAATTGTTGTTGTCAAATCGATCATTTTGTGGGGGAGTCTAATTATTTGGTTTGTATCACTTCTTTCCCAAGTGCATATTAAGGGAAGATGTTGGGGTAATATTTCCTTCGTCAAATACTTAGTCTAAATTTAATCTTGACTTATTGGACATTTAATGTAGACATGCATGCCATTGTACCTAACGTCATCACTTAGTGCTCCTCATTTATGATGTTGTTAGTGGGTTCACGATCTTCAATGTTGAGTTCGTTAGTGGATCTCATTTATGAGATGGTTAGTAGTTAATGGTCCTCATAACCGAGGGTTATGCCTAATCCCTATATAATGAGTTATTTTACCATTGCAATGTGTGACACTAATACAATTTGATCTTTTATAGTGGATTTTTTCCCTTCAAGGTTTTCTCCTCTCTACATGTGGTTTCACCTCTTTGATATTGCATCTTGTTTATAGCCTCTTGTACAATTTTTGAAAACATCACTTGTGAGTTGTGACCCAAGTAAATATTATCACCAACAAAAATGAGGATGCAAAGAATATCAAGACAACATGAATAAAGTCTTGGTTGAATTAGACTTTGATAAATAATATACACATTCATGGTATTGGTAACATTGAGTTTAACCCTTTGGTGACTCAGTTTGCAAACATTTCGCAATGAGAATTCCATGTATGGTATGAATGTGTATTATAGATGATGACATCATACAGTCTGACAATGTAACACAAGGATGCATGGAAGTAGTGAAGGATGGATGCACATGGTTTGGGGTGTTTAATGGTGACACCATAGTGACCTTAAATTAAAATTACTATCTTATGCATGTTTGTAAGCATGAATCAGATTATGAACTCAATGTTGGCTATGGAAGAGCCAGATGGGTTCTCCCTGTGGGTTTTGTTCTCAAATATGGATTTGTGCCTCAAGTCATATGAGAGTTGATTTTTCATCCAATACCATATTAGTGAAGAACTGGTAGCACAGAGTCATTAACAATTCGTCAATGCTAAACAAGATAAAAGTGTCGTTTTACAAAATTATGTCATTTCATTCAGAGTAGTTAGTTATCATGATTCAAGTGGACTGTTTGATTTTCTTTGGTTTGTTTGAATTTAGTCTCTTCAATTTAAATGGAAAATATTAGTTTATGATATTCTATTTCACGACTGCAAGTTTGAGCTGTGATTATTCTTTTAGTTATTTCTCTTCAGTGCTTTTAGTTTTTCACTCTTGATCTCCATGAAAGATTTCATACACATGAGCCATGAGGTCAAAAAAATATTAAACATTGAAATGAAATGAAGACCGTGACATATCCAAAAAATATTCCAATTTTACAAAACTTTGTTTTAGGTTTATCTGCAATATATATAGTGATTAAAAATACAAAAATATCTCTAAAAAGCCTTTACTATGTAGACATATTTCAGGACATTTCAAAAGTCTATTTGCATTACAGACTTAACATATTTTTTCTTTATTAAGTGCTTGGACCTTATTAGATCATCTTGGACAGTAGAGCATCATCTATGGCTCATCTTCTAATTTTCCTTTGTTGCACATTACACAGTCCTATATTCTTCCATCTTCATGTTTCCACTGCTAAGTAATGCAAAATTTCCTTGGACCGACGTATTTTAATGTGTTGTTCTGTATATATGGTTATTGGGTTAATCTTACTTCTATTAAGTTTCATCTTATTTTTAGATTTTTGATTCAGATCTTTCATTTCTTTGTCCATATTTTCCTATTGGTGAAGAAATTCTTACTTGTTATGTGTTGTATTCAGTGAAAGAACTTTGAACCTCATTTATCCATCTTTGATCATGCGACATATAATTTAGAAATAAAGAGTACATATCGATGTTGCAAATATCTTCGATTTCTCCCAATATTTTTGACTTCTTAGGTTGTTGTTTTGTTAGATATTTTGAAAATTCTTTGAGTCTATTTTTTTTTTTTCCCAATATATCTGATTAATTTATTTCTATATCCTTCACAATATATTCCTCGAAATGATATTTACAACATTGCCACAAATAAATAAGATGTGTGAGTTATGCTGGAAAAATTTCATGAATTTGTACGCAGATAAGGTTTTTGAACCTAAAATTTTGTGTGTGGTCGTAAATGAATGAATGACCACACAAAACAATGACCATTTTACAAAGCCATTTTGAGTTTTGATTGCAAGCTTTACACAATTTATGATTTATGTCAAGTTAAATTATTTAGACACATCTCCATGTTCCAATATATGTTTATTAACAAGTAGGTAACCTCAACTCAACAAATTGTGGATACTTATCTTATCTAATGATAGTGTAGTGTGTGACTCATCTTCTACTTTACTCCAATTGTACACTATTCTTCCATCTTCCTATATCCACCGTTAATTTAATGAACTTAATTGAAGTAACATTATATTATTAGAATCTTTTGTAAATCCATTATAATGAAAAGGAGCATGTTCCATCCTACTAATGATCAAGTAGTTCCTTCTCTAACTTTGCTTGTTTTGGCACCATTTTTCCTGAATCTCATCAGCTTTGCTCATTTAATCCCGTGCTCACTCATTTCTATATGTTTTAGAAGAATTCAGAAAAGGTGCATAACATTGATCGAAGATTTAAGGTGAAATTAGGTTATCATATTAAGCAATCAAGTTGGGGAACTAATACTTGATAAAGTCATTCTACACTTTGTGAAGAAACACTTCACAAATAAGAAAAATAAAAAGAAGAGAAAGTATAAAGGTGTTGGAGGTTGATCTAGCCATATCCTTGTTTGTTAGAATGAAAAAATATAGCAAAACTAATTGGGGTGAGAAGTTAGAGGAGAAGGATGTTTGTTACTATTGTTGTTAGGATATTTCAACACTTAGGAGTTAATTAAGATCAACTTGGTCTAATGTGTTATTAGGTAAAAATGTGTTTCTTTAGTATGCATTTGTAGTTAGGTAATCCGACGGTCTTGATATGTTCCCAACATAGAGTGATCTGATGAATCATATTCTTCTCGACATTAACGACTACATTGATCCATAGTTTAACACCCAATTGTTCAATTATCTCTATTTAAAGAGCATGGAGGGTCATTTGTCGATGATCGATTGTGAGAAACTCTCTTTTAAATCTCTTTGTAGTATTTCTATTTTGCATTATTAAATTGCTCCAAGTGGCCATGTTGGGGGGGGCATGGATGTTTCCCCACAAGGGTTTTACCACATAAAAACATCGGTGTGTAGATCTTTGATCTGGTTGTGTGAGTGGTTATTGAAGGTGTTGGTCCACTATTGAAAAACATGTGTTGTCAAACATGGTATTAGAGCGCATTTGAATACCTACTCCCATTGTAGAGTGAGATCTTAAAGTTGTGTTGCCACATCTCTGGTTTCTACCATTTTTGTACATTTATAGGCCAAGAGGATTATTCCATTGCATCTGGAGCACTTCTTTTAGATAGAAACTCTTTTTGTTTCACTCGAAAATATTTTCATTTTCCCAAGATATGACCATTTCAGTCAGATTCAGAGGTATAAATCCTGAATATTCCCTTTTAAATTTTTATAGAGATAATATTTCGGTTCTCTATTTTTTTATTTCCAAGTTGCTACTCTTTTTGACCTGTGTATTTTCTTTTCCATGTGCTCTGTGCGATCTCAGAAAATCAGAAAAAAAAACAGAAAGGGTTTCCCTTTCTGCATATGATCTTTTTTGTGTGCTTTGTGCGATCTCGGTAAATCATAAACAAAGGGAAAACTTACATTTTCCACGTAAGCTAATCAAGATATAACCCTTGTTGTTGTCGAGAAGAGAATTTTTTTTCTTGTGTAAAAAAGAGTTTTTTATGAGCACGCTCTCCAAGGCCTTCTTCCACAAAAACACCCCCAACCTCCTTCTTAAAACTATAATGTGCTTTGCACTAGCTCACTTGGTTGAAAGTTACTTTACTTAGTAAGCGGTCTTGAGTTCAAGTTTATTTTTTGTTACTTTTTTTGAAAAGTTCATGCATTCATTGTAAAGTACATTTCACTTAATTATAAAAGTGAATTACTATTAAATAACTTTAACATTTTCTTTTGAGTTATTTTTGCATGCAACTTTCATTTATAAAGTGACTTCATTGTAAAAATGATTCTCACTTGTTCTATAAAAGTGAGACACTTCATAAGTAACGTATTTAAAAGTGATCTTATAGGAACAGTTAGGAGGAGCATTGCCACGTGGACCAACTTATACTTTCCACATGAATCTTTGGTTATTGTTTATGCCTTTTTTTCAAAAGAGCATAAATTTCACATCCAAAGTCTGTTTCAGATTGTAAAATAATATTCTCTACATATTTAATGTGGATTCTCCCAGTGATGTTTTTTTTACCAATACCAACTACTTCTCATGGAAACCCATATGGAGGATGTATTAAAAAGTAAAGGATTGTATTGGATTACCTTAGGAAAATAACAAGAACCCATTGATGATGAAAATAAAGTCAAATGGGATAATACTAATGATGAAGCACGTGGACTAATAAGAATGTCCATCTCTCCCAGTTTAAGTTTTCACCTTCAAGGAATTGATGACCTATATAAATATTGGGAAAATATCGAAGCTATATTTGGTAAATAAAATATTATTTGAGCCCACCAGTTGGAAAAACAGTTATTGACTTTAAGTCCAAATGATTTTTCTTGCATTGAAGATGATTTTTCTAAGTTCAAAACACTTAGATTTTTATGTATAGACTACAAAATAGATCTAAAGGAAGACTGATGCATCTATATTATTCTTTCTAATCTCAATAGTGCATATTTTGTGTTTGTATCTACCTTTTATGTCACCAGAAAATCTCTATGGAGTGCTTACCAAAATCCCTCTCTTGAGTTTTTCTGTGATGCTTTGATTAGAGAGCAAGATAAACTTGTGCAACTGGGAGTGATCATCATTGCAGGTACTTCTAACAAAGCCTTAGTGGCTCAACAAAAGGATAAATCCAAGAATAACAAGAAGCAACATCCTCACCACAAAAACAAGCAAAACAAGGGTCCCAAACCCTCTCAACCACCTTCCACTCCTAATGGTGACAAATGAGCAAAATATAAACGTAAGAATACTGACAGACATTGCAACTTTTGTGGGAAAGATGGCCATGTGGAGTCCAAATGTTTCAATAAGATGGAATATTTAGAAGTAGCGATGAATAAACACTAAATTAGTATTGATTCTTCTTCTTCTAACTCTTCTTCTCATGGACATGCACTTTCTGCTTCTAGTGTCTCCTTCAATGCAACTTCTACTTCTTCTAATGAGTGGCTTATTGATTTGGGAGCATCTTATCATATGGCTAAGGATAAAGCCATATTTTCTTCTCGAAATAAATGTAACACCATGCTATGGGGAAATTCCCCCTAAACTAGATCTAAGGAATAGGTAGAGCGATAACTCCCTTAAAATATTGACTTATCTCTAATCTACCCCAAAACAATCTAGAATAAGTGATAAGAGAAAGAGAGAAGAGAAGGTTAATGAGTGCACCTTGAATCCTTACAGTTGATGTATACCTCTTCCACTTGATGTTTCCTCTTAGATCATAGATCTCCTCCCAAAGATGACCTGCAAGGGGTTAAGAATACAATACAACAACATATACAATCTCTAGTAATCACGTAAAGCCTAAATATAGATATAAATGATCAAATTAACAAGAACATGTACAAATAAGGTTTTGGGACAAAGATATTCTCTTCTATTCATATACAATATGAAAGGTTACAAACTTTGTTTGCAAACACTACTCTACGAACAAATTTCGGGCCCCTCTGTCGTGGCTCCAAGTTCACCAATCCCACATATAATTCTCACAACCAACATGCCATCAAGGGAAGAAGGAAAGGTTGTATAGGGAGAATGGTTGGAGGGGAAAGTTGAGGCTAAAACTCAGAGCAAGATGCAAAACTTGGGCAATAAGAGGGAAGGGATTTTGGCATAGTTTTCTTATTCTCTTGTTCGTATGTCTTAATGAATCCCCTAAACCTCTTTTTATATGAGAAAAATATGGTTATTTGGTTTGGGAACGAGATACAATGGGTAAAATGGTTAGGAAACCCTCCATAGCCCATAAAATCTGCCAAAATACGTGCAATTTTATATTTTTTGCAATTTTTGGAGGTAAACGCATGATACTTAACATGCAACAAGCATATGTGTTAGAATATAATGGATGTGCTCATTTAACCATAGATAATATCACTATTTTCACCCAACCATAGGCTGAAGCCACCCCCGAGCACCTTAACCTTGACAGAGAATCATTTTGGAAGCAAACCCTAGGCTAGATAGCCAAACAAGATAGTGCACCATTCTCCAAGGATAATGAAATATCCCTGATCCAACTGATCAAGATATTTACTACGATCTTACTGCTCCAATGTGCAGATCTGATACACAAGGGGTTTCTGGATGCGTTTTAGGGTTTGATGTAGACGATCTTTGTTTATAGTGTTTGCATGTTAGTTATTAAGTTTGCATGTAGGTTATTATAATTGCATGTAGCATAACAAAGGTCTTACAATCATAAAATGACGCATGCAATAGCATATAAGGTCAACAAATCAATATTATGAATAATAACAGTGCATGCATGGGAATACAAATCACATATTGAAATATATAGACTAAACGTCAGTCAGATCTCATGGATCTGTACTGGAATACAATCAAATAGCAAAGAAATACCCGTGTCC
>CBVK0101416467.1:0-27104 GCA_900067695.1 Picea abies | reverse complement strand
ATAGTAGTTCTAGGTGGTTACACATCTATATGATATGAGTGTCATGTAAGACTCAAAAACGAAATGATGGCTAGTTTTAAAGATTTTGATGAGATCAAAATAAATTAGTTATATACTTATACTCACATATATAGCTCAACCTACGATGAGAAGAGGTAAGTGTAAGTTAAAGAAATATGAAAGGAAAAGTAAAAATAGGAAATAGGACTACCTTATAGTATAGCTAATGAATGTATGAAAGTTTTGAAGACAAAATATCAACTCGAAGTATCCTAATTGTGTTATATTTCATGTTCGAGGTTATCCAATATGTTTTCTCACAAGAGAAATGTATGAATTAAAAAGAAAGCACCACAGAAAAATCATGTGTACTAATGTAATATATCATAGATAGGTAATGAGTGTTTGTAGAGCATGAAGATATTTATATATTCTTCTAGACTTGTAATGACTTTAAAAATATAACAGATAAAGGGATAAACTCAAAACAAAATAATGTTATGAATATTTATTAGATTTCTCACTTTTGAAGGTTTGTCAAGAAAACAAAGTACTTTATACAAATCAAGTCCGGGGTTCCTGAATTAAGAACTAGGAAAAATGTGATACTAAGATGAAACGTGAGTACCTTTCACATATTAAAATTGTTCCTTTCTTATCTGCAACGACTAAATTCCACCTGCAAGACATGATGAAGAAGTACATTAGGGAAATCTTCATTCAAAAAATAGTGTAAGCATAATATAAAATTTCAGGAATGAGAATTAAGAAGATCATCGACTAAAACTTATCTGGTGTATATTCCTTTTATATCAATTAAATCCCCATAAAAAAAATGAATTATGGATGAATTATATACGCAACGACCTTTCTATCATTTCTTAAACAAGAAAACGACTACATTTCTTTTGCGGATTTGGTGCATCGAATGCCTGGTCGAGATAATAATACTCTTGTAGGAGACTTGAAGCATGAAGGGAGAAGTGGGATTGGTATTAACTCATGGGTTCCCTCTCAATTCCAAAGAGAGACCCATCCTTAGAATTTAATTCCATCCTCCTCAACAACATATTAATTTCAAGAAATGATTAAAATAGAGATAAAACATATGTTTTAATAGGTTAAGTGTAGGTAGTATGAAAGCAATAGAAACATACATTAGCGTATTATTATGAGTCACGTTTTTCTTAACGGGATTCAACCTCAAAGAAACCTTATTGACCACTGTCCTTATATTTTTTTCTTTTTTCCACAAACAAACGAAAATAAAAAGAGAGCACAATAATAGGTTTCTATAGAAAACTAGAGAACATAAATTCAATACATCTTACCCATAATTTGTGTAACAATTTTTATTTTGTTAAAAATCTTTAACCAGAAGATACGAGATTGAAGACAATGAATCAAGAGTAATGGATCCGAAGTAAGACAAACTTTGGAATAATTTCCAACATATCACTTCGAACATACTTAAACGCGATAGTTTATTAATCAACGTTAACTGGAAAGGTGTAGAAAACCATTAGAAATGTTATATTATATTAGAATTGAAACTAAGACCTGGGATTATGTTAAGTAATAAAGCAAAGAGTATAAAAATCCCTCTTCCTTACTGTAGCTAACAGGACTAAGATAACACCTATATTTTTAGCTTAAAGGACTTTAATTGTAAGTTGACAAATATGAAAACCCGTGATTATAACATCCCGCTCTTGTGTGCACTGAGAAAATTTATTCTTTGAGGAAACTTGATCTGAATTATTATACTGTTGGTCGTTTGATGATGATTATGAGATATTATGGATATGATGATATGTTATCTAGTTGTATTTACATAGAGAGGTGCTATTGACTAGGTCCTCCTGATTGTGTAGGACTTTGGACCTCGAGGATGCAAAGGAATCGATGAAACCCCTTAGACTCCAGATCGATTAAGGGAGTGGACTATTGGGTTTGAATGTTGTTGATGTGACATATATACATATGATTAGATGTTATGATGATTGATTATTATTGCTGACATGATTTGTTGGTGGATGTAGGCTAATGATAGCTTGCCGATTAGACTCACATGTGAAGTAGAGGGGTCACGCATGACAATTATAGACTTCGAGGGAGAGGTGTAGGAGCAGCCCTGCCACAACCTACTAGCACTCCCATCGTAGATTGAACTGTAGGTTAACGATTACCTAGTTTGAGAATACCCACGATATCATGAGGGAACACTGTGACAATCGCTCACGATGATTCTAAGGGGCGCACAATAAGGCAGGGGCCTTATTCCTTAGAGGTCCTTAGTCTCCCACAAGACTACGTGGCAGAGTATTGACTCCCAGGGTTTTTGATGTCTACCAAGTGAGTCAGGAGGTGAGTGGCACCCTTGGAGAATGTAGTGCGTCCTGAAGGGAACATTGCACAAAGAAAACTGAAAGAGGCGAGTGGCACCCTTGGAGCACCTAGTGTGTCCTGAAGGGCATGTTGTGATTTTAACTAGTAAGTGAATAAACCTAGTCAGCCTTAAAATGAATTATGTTATAAGTAAGATTTAAAAACAATTTTCCATAGTAAAAATGTTGCCCAACCTACTAAAATTAAAACCTAGGTCTAAGTAGAACATGTGGTCAAATAATAATAATAATAATAATAATAAAAAACAAGCATGTAAGAAGAAGGGGGGTGAGAAATTCAAATTTATTTATTAAAGTCAAAATTATATTGGAGGATTAAAATTTTAAAAAGGAAAATGGTTGTTTTTATCTATTTTTGCTAATTTAATTTTAGTTAAAAATAAAAGAAGGTAAATGGTTGTTTTATCTACACTTGCTAAATTAATTTTTAATTAAAAAAAAAAATGGTAAATGGTTGTTTTATCTACACTTGCTAAATTAATTTTTAATTAAAGAAAAAAATGGTAAACGGTTGTTTTATCTACACTTGCTAAATTAATTTTTAATTAAAGAAGAAAAAGGGTAAATGGTTAAGAAAAAGGGTAAATGGTTGTTTTATCTACACTTGCTAAATTGATTTTTGGTTAAAAAAGGAAAAGAGGAAAACTTAAAAGAAATAGGAAACTTAAAGAAAAAGGGGAAACCTAAAGAAAAGGGGAAACATAAGGAAAAAGATGAATGTCTAACTTAGTAAGGAATCGTTCCTTGGGAAATTGCTATTTATGAACTCAACCAGGAATTAAGTAAGGCGTAAGTCATTTAAGTTTTGTAAGGGTATATTGGGACAATAAGGAGCATTTTTAGAAATGGTTTTAGGTGGGTGAGGGAAATAGGAATAATTAATTGATTAATAAAATTAATTTTCTAGTGCAACTAGGAGATCGAATAATTAATTGATTAATAAAATTAATTTTCTAGTGCAACTAGGAGATCGGGCAACATGTGTATGGGGGAGGTTTTTCCTAATTAATTAAATGAAAAAAGAATTTAATGAGAATTTGACAAACTAATTACTTGAAAACTCTATAAAAAGGATGGAGGAGGAGGAGTATGTATATCATCTTTTTGCGTAAGGCTACGCTACTAAATTTTTTTCTTGATTGAACTTCTCTTGTGGGAGTTGGGATACCCAACTTGGATAACGAGTGGTAACTCGACCTTGCAAGGCGATCTGGTACTAGCTATTCTCTGGTATTGTGTGTGTGGTCCATTTTTGGATTGGGAGGCTGAGGGGGAAGGAGAGTACCCATAGCGTTGGCTCGGAGGTACCGGTTAGGTCACATCGGTCAGTAAGCGGGAGCTAGTCGAAGCGGGCACAGGAAAAGAACTACAGAGAACTCACGTTTCGCTAAGGTACGCTTGTTAAAGTTTATAATTGCAATGAAATTTAATTTACACATGTTATTTTTCTGTCCTCAGTTGAAGATTGCAGTTCCATGAGCTTTCTTCCACCTGACTTCCTAAGATATTTGTAATCCCCTTGCTTGTTGTATTCTAAATTGATTTCCCATAGAGAACACAACTTCTGATCACAATGACTTCTTTGTGTTGGTTTTATTTATTATTACAAAGGGATTGTGTTTTTATCTTTCGTACCTTATCCTTAAGTTATTAATCTATGCCTGAGCAGTCAACCAGGAGCCAAATCGACAGTTGTCACCACGATGTTTAAAGACCTATAGATTCAAATTCTTTTTTTTCTTGTGAATGGATAATAAGTGAAAGATAAGTTTCTCCTAGCTATCTATCCCTTACTTGTCTCTGCATTTTTTTGTTATGATTGATCTCTAATCCTTGTGCCTTCTTCTGAATGAGTATCCCTGCATTTTCAATTGATTCATTGTCAAATGATTGGTCTTTGTGCCTTCTTATGATTGAGTATCTATGTTTTTTTATTGATAAAACTTTGCATTGTGAATGATAAACCTCTAAGTTTTTTTAATTAAAGAAAAAAAATGGTAAATGGTTGTTTTATCTACACTTGCTAAATTAATTTTTAATTAAAGAAAAAAATGGTAAATGGTTGTTTTACCTACACTTGCTAAATTAAAGTGGTAACTCGACCTTGCAAGGCGATCTGGTACTAGCTATTCTCTGGTATTGTGTGTGTGGTCCATTTTTGGATTGGGAGGCTGAGGGGGAAGAAGAGTACCCATAGCGTTGGCTCGGAGGTACCGGTCAAGTCACATCGGTCAGTAAGCGGGAGCTAGTCAAAGCGGGCTAGAGAAAACAACTACAGAGAACTTACGTTTCACTAAGGTACGCTTGTTAAAGTTTATACTTGCAATGAAATTTAATTTACACATGTTATTTTTCTATCCTCAGTTGAAGATTGTAGTGCCATGAGATTTCTTCCACCTGACTTCCTACGATATTTGTAATCCCCTTGTTTGTTGTATTCTAAATTGATTTCCCATGGCGAACACAACTTCCGATTACAATGACTTCTTTGTGTTGGTTTTATTTATTATTACAAAGAGATTGTGTTTTTATCTTCTGTACCTTATCCTTAAGTTATTAATCTATGCCTGAGCAGTCGACCAGGAGCCAAATCTACAGTTGTCACCACGATGTTTAAAGACCTATAGATTCAAATTCCCTTTTTTCTTGTGAAGGGATAATAAGTGAAGGATAAGTTTCTCTTAGCTATCTATCCCTTACTTGTCTCTGCATTTTTCTGTTATGATTGATCTCTAATCCTTGTGCCTTTTTGTGAATGAGTATCCCTGCATTTGCAATTGATTCATTGTCGAATGATTGGTCTTTGCCCCTTCTTATGATTGAGTATCTTTGTTTTTTTATTGATAAAACTTTCCATTGTGAATGATAAACCTCTAAGTTGAATGGCAATCCTTGTGTTCTTGATTGATAAATCTACACCTCCTTTAATGTTTTTATTTTATCCCCCTTTTTTAAGGGATTTTTTGTATACTCCATTAGTTTAACTAAAAGAAGTATATCGTCACCTAACTAGTTTTGAATGTACAAGATTTTCCTGAATCTATGTTTATAAATATTTTTTTTGATTCCATCTATTTCTAGTGTCGTTAATTCTTTGGACCTATGGAGGCCTTGTAATTTAGAATTCTAGTCAAGTCTTTGCGGCTCCCTTTTTTTTAAATGGATATTGGATAAAATAACTGTCATTCGAGTTATTGTTTGTGGACACCTATTGTGGTTTAGATCTTCTAGGAAATGGTGTTGTTTATCTGAAATATGATTGAATGGAAACAAGTATTAATGCATAATTTTCTTAATAACTTAAATCTCAAAATAGACAGTACAATTATCTTTGCAATGTTTCCATGAAGAGAACCAGATCTCTTAGAGTTACATAGTCATTTGTTGATTTCCCTAAAGATGGACCTCTCAGATGCCATAGAGTTCAATTAATTTTTTATGAATAAGAAAATATTATAATATTGCCCCTCTATATTGGTTTATTTATTTTTCCCTACAAACAACCTTGATAATGTTTATGTTTTTGGATGTGTCTGCATTGTTACATAATTATTGTTCCTTACAATGAATTTCATTGATGATGTTTGTGTTTTTGGATATGTCTGCATAGTTGCATAATTCTCGTTCCTTACAATGAATCACCTTGATATTGTATACGTTTTTGGATTTGTTTGCGTTGTTACATAATTTTTGTTTCTTTACAACGAATCTTGATAGCAATTTTTCCTGGTTGAGATGGAAATTGTTTTAGAGTTTAAATTCTCTTGAAATGTAGTTACACAACTAATCTCATGGCGATTTTCCCAACATAGGTAGCGCCTCGGTGTTTTTATTCGCATTGTACATAGCTAATTTGACCCTGGTTTACATAGAAATATCTTGGGTTAATGGAAAATGACATCATATATTTAATAAATAGTGACATCATATAATTTATAGATAGAAACTCATGTATTTAGTAAACCGTGTTTCCTTTTATTTCGACATCATTATATATTGCATTTCCTTGATTAAAAGGCAACAATATCATTTTAACTCCGCGCTTTTTTCCTTAAAATATATATTTTATGGACAACATCTTCAATTTTATATATTGTGTGGACAACAATTGTATGAAAGTTATTATGAGAGAAAAAAAAAATAGTTCTATGAACTAAAGTTAGAATAAATGTCCATGGAGGATTTAATTACTAAGTTTCTAGAATTGTTGAGATTTGTGCCTTATATATAATATGAAAAGGTAAAAGTTCAATGGTTTCTAATTTGTTTACCTCAATCATACAAGGAAATAATAGAGTTCAATAACCCAAAAACGTTGAATGAATTACTGCGAAATGAAATAATCTTCTATAATCAGTACAAACAACGTTATGAAAATCCAAAAACATGGAGAGAAAAGAAGCAAGGGAAGCTAAATCAAAAGAAAAATAGTTTCAAACCTTCATCATTTTGAAACATGTCCAAAGTACATCAAGAACATAAATCCCACATAAACGCACCACAAGTACAAGGAGGCAAGGTGATTAACATGGTATTGAAGAAAACAAATGATAATCTTAGAGAACCATTGAAATGTTGCAAGAAAAATATCCATAACTTACAAGAAGCTTTAATAGTTAGATATATTGGAAAAAGTATTCATAGAATCAATGCAACTCTCGATGGCATGCAAGGAGATCATCAATCCACTATTGTGAAGATTGAAGGTAAGATTCATAAAAGGAAAGTATCTATTTTAATTGACCCATGCGCTAGTTTAAGTTATGTTACCTGAAATTTAGTAGACTTAAGAAGTTGAAGAAAGTAAAGGATACTAAATCCTGTTTAGTACAATTATCAACATGCAAAAAAGAAAGGTAACATAAATCATTCGAGATTTTGAGTTGAATATAGGTGTCCAGGATACAAATATAAACTCGAATGTACTACCTTTAGGATCATATGACATACTTATTAGAATGGAATGGTTAGAAAAGAAAAAAGTTGTACTAAAATGTTATGAAAAATCATTTGTATACAAAGATGAAAATGAAATATCATGAATAATGCAAGGAATGAGTAAACCGGTTTTTTTTAGACAAATATTAGCAATGCAATTTAAAAATTGCATGACTAAAGGCTACAAAATATATGTTATCCAAGTGAAAAATATTCTATAGAAAGAAAACAAACCAAGTTTGAAATAATTTGCAGTTCTTTGGGGATTTAATGATGTATTCGTAGAAGAAATACTGAAATTACCTCGAAGGAGAGAAATAGATTTCTCTATTAATCTAGTACTTGGATCTGCATCAGTGTCAAAGCTACCTTACAATATGAGTGTCCATGAGTTAACATAATTAAAAATTCAACTGCAAGAATTATTAGATAAATGATATATCAGACTAAGTGTCTCCCCATGGCGAGCACCAATATTATTTGTTAAAAATAAATATGGAACACTAAGATTATATATTGAATATCATCAATTAAATAAAATGATGATTTAAAACAAGTACCCTCTACCGAGGATTAATGATTTATTTGATTACGTTGGAGGAGCAAAAATATTCTCTAAACTAGACTTAAGATCTGGTTATCATCAAATCAAAATCAAATATGAAGACATAAATAAAACATATTTTAGGACACCTTATGGACATTACGAATTTGTCGTAATCCCTTTTGGAGTTATTAACACACCAACAACTTTTGTGTCTAATGAACAATATATTCAACCAATACTTGGATAAATTTGTATTGATCTTTATTGATGATATATTAATATATTAAAAGTATGAATAAGAACATGAAAACCACTTTAAAATAGTATTAATGTAACATCCCACTCTGACACACTAAGAAAACTTATTCTTTGAGGACACTTGCTCGCAAGTGATTCGAACTATTATGATATTAAAACATTTGTCCCTGATTATGATGCGTTATGATAGATGACATGATGTTTTACTACATTGACATAGGCATGTGCTATTGACTCGGTTTTACTGAGTGTGCAGGGTGTTGGACCTTGAGGATGTCGAGGCATCGATGGAACCCCTTGGACTTCGGATTGAGTTAGGGAGTATGCTATTTGGGTTGATTTATTTACCGTGTTATTACATTTGATTTGATGATATGATGTGGACATGTTTTGACATGATTGTTGATGATGCAAGCTAACAATAGCTTGCCGACTAGACTCACACATGGAGTAAAGGGGCCACACACACAACTACCAGAGAGGTTGAAGGAGAGGCATGGACAACATCCCTGCCACAACCTACTAGCACTCCTGTTGTGGCTCAAATTGTAGGTTAACAATTACCTAGTTTGAGAGGACCTATGATGCCGCGAGGGCACACTGCAATAGTCGCTCAGAATGATTCTAAGGGGCATGTAATAAGGTAGGGGCCTTATTCCTTATAAGCCCTTAGTCTCCCACAAGTTTACCTGGCGGAATGTTGACTCTAAGAGTTATTGATGTCTACCAATCAGTCAAGAGGTGAGTGGCACCCTTGGAGCACCGAGATCTACACTCTTTCCCTACACGACGCTCTTCCGATCTCACTGTGACATACTTATTAGAATGGAATGGTTAGAAAAGAAAAAAGTTGTACTAAAATGTTATGAAAAATCATTTGTATACAAAGATGAAAATGAAATATCAAGAATAATGCAAGGAATCGATAAACTGGTTTTTGTTAGACAAATATTAGCAACGCAATTTAAAAATTGCATGACTAAAGGCTGCAAAATATATGTTATCCAAGTGAAAAATATTCTATAGAAAGAAAACAAACCAAGTTTCAAATAATTTGCGGTTCTTTGGGGATTTAATGATGTATTCATTGAAGAAATACTGAAATTACCTTGAAGGAGAGAAATAGATTTCTCTATTAATCTAGTACTTGGATCTGCATCAGTGTCAAAGCTACCTTACAATATGAGTGTCCATGAGTTAACATAATTAAAAATTCAACTACAAGAACTATTAGATAAAGGATATATCAAACCAAGTGTCTCCCCATGGCGAGCACCAATATTATTTGTTAAAAATAAATATGGAACACTAAGATTAGATATTGAATATCATCAATTAAATAAAATGATGATTTAAAACATGTACCCTCTACCCAGGATTAATGATTTATTTGATCATGTTGGAGGAGCAAAAATATTCTCTAAACTAAACTTAAGATCTGGTTATCATCAAATCAAAATCAAATATGAAGACATAAATAAAACATATTTTAGGACACCTTATGGACATTACGAATTTTTCGTAATCCAATTTGGATTTATTAACACACCAACAACTTTTGTGTCTAATGAACAATATATTCAACCAATACTTGGATAGATTTGTAATGATCATTATTGATGATATATTAATATACTAAAAGTATGAATAAGAACATGAAAACCACTTTAAAATAGTATTAATGTAACATCCCGCTCTGGCACACTAAGAAAACTTATTTTTTGAGGACACTTACTCGCAAGTGATCCAGACTAAAAACATTTGTCCCTGATTATGATGCCTTATGATAGATGACATGATTTTTTACTGCATTGACAAAGGAAGCTGCTATTGACTTGGTTTTACTGAGTGTGCAGGGTGTTGGACCTTGAGGATGCCGAGGCATCGATGGAACCCATTGGACTTCGGATTGAGTCATGGAGTGTGCTATTTGGGTTGATTTATTTACCGTGCTATTACATTTGATTTGATGATATAATGTTAACATGTTTTGACATGATTGTTGATGATGCAAGCTAACAATAGCTTACCGACCAAACTCACACAAGGAGTAAAGGGACCACACACATGACTACCAGAGAGGTTTAGGGGGAGGCATGGATAGCAGCCATGCCACAACCTACTAGCACTTCTGTCGTGACTCAAACTGTATGTTAATGATTACCTAGTTCGAGAGGACCCACGATGCCGCGAGGACAGACTACAATAGTCCCTCGCAATGATTCTAAGGGGCGTGCAATAAGGAGAGGGAATTATTCCTTAGAAGCCCTTAGTCTCCCACAAGTTCACCTAGTGGAGTGTTGATTCTAGAGGTTATTGATGTCTACCAATCAGTCAAGAGGTGAGTGGCACCCTTGGAGCACGTGGTGCATTCTGAAGGGCACGTCATGCAAAAGAAAGACAAGAGGCAATTGGCACCCTTGGAGCATTGTGGTGCATCCTGAAGGGCACGTCGCGCAAAATAAACACTAGAGGCAAGTGGCACCCTTGGAGCATGTAGTGTGTCTTGAAGGACACGTCGCGTTGATGATGATGAAGGAAAAAACCTAGATGGCCCTATGACATTTAACACATTAATAAATTCTTGAACAACTTCCCTAATTAAATGTCGCCTAGTTCAAAATCTAAGTCCTAAGTCTACAACTTCTCTGGGGGTAAAATTTTGTCTAACCTTAAGAAAAGTTACCCTATAAAAGTAAAAAAAAAACAAAAAAAACTAAAAACCACTTAAGTAATAGTTTTTAGTCTTCATAAAAATTTTGGGGTAAAATGAAGAGAGTAAGAATTTAATTAAAATATGTGGATTTAAAATTGTAAAGAAGAATTTAATTGTTTAACTTGTGAAAGTGTAAAAGATACTAAATCATTAATTAAAAGGAAAAGAGGTTAATTTGCACAACTGCCATTTTTGGCTCTAATGAAAAGGGGAAAGAAAGGAATAATAAAAATTAGGAAACTAAGGAATGGAGAAAACATAATAAAGGAAAGAGGGAACTTATGGTAAAAATTGAGGTCAACTTAGTAAAGAATCTGCAATAAAGGACCTTCTAAATTGAACTAAATTAACAACTTCATTTTAGGGAAAGTATTTAAAACCTATAAGCGAATCTAGGGACACCTAGGAGTAACTCTAGGTGGGTGATGGAATTAAGACAATTTAATAAATTAACGAAAATAGTTAATGGAGAAACGTGGGGGATGGATGACACTTGTACGAAGGAGAGTTTTTAGAAGTTATTATTTAAAACATAAATTAAATGAGATTTAGGAAAAAGATGGAAGTTCTAAAACTCTATAAAAGAAAGGGAAGAGAAGGAAGAAAGGGGGGATCGGTTGTTAGTGTAATGTTATGTTGCTGGATTTGTGAATTGACTGATTACTTGTGGGGAGTTGGGATTTTCCAGCTCGGATAGGAGTGGTAGCTCGGCCTTGCGAGGCGAGCTGAGAGATAGACGTACCATCTAGATAGTTTGTGGCCTCTTTGTGTCTCAGGGGGCTAAGGGGGAAGCAAATTACCCCTAGCATTAGCTGGGGGGTACCGGTGAGGTCTCGGCGGTCGGCGAGCGGGAGCGGCACAGAGCTGAAGTGCGGGATAGCATCTTCGAGTTATTCGCCGTTGATCACAGGTACACAAGTGCGTTTCTTTGTTTAAGAATAAAAGGAAAATTGTTTAAAGTTGTATATGAATCCTTATGATGATGATTGATGTGTTGAATTTTGGATCATCATGTTTCCTTGTTGTTTTTTTCTACGCCTAGACTGTTATAACCCTGCAATCCTTTTGATGAGTTATCCTTGGCTCTGACATTCTCTTACTATTGGCTGCAATTTCTTATTGGTGTTCTTTAGGCGTTTATAAATTATGGTTGGTGTTTATATCTGACTGTAGGCGTTTTGTTTTAATGTGGGCATTTATATATGACTGCGGGTATTTATATCTGAATGTAGGCATTTTTATATATGGCTATGGGTGTTTTGTAATAATGGGGACGTTTATATATTACTATGGGCATTTTTTATTGCTGTAGGCATTTATAAATTGTGGTGGGCGTTTTTATATATGATTGTGGGCGTTTTGTTTTAATGTGGGCATTTATATATGACTGTGGGCGTTTATATCTGACTGGTGGTGTTTTTAAATATGGCTATGAGTGTATTGGCATTCTATTTTTGTAAAACTTAGTTCTGAGAATTCGTTCTGGCAATGAGCGTATTGGCATTTTCGTTTTGTAAATTTTTTTTTGAGAATTCATTCTGGCAATGAGTGTAATGGCATTTCCGTTTTTGTAAAATTTATTTCTGAGAATTCATTCTGGAAATGAGTGTATTGGCATTCCATTTTTGTAAAGTTTAGTTATGAGAATTGGTTCTGGCAATGAATGTATTGACATTTTCATTTTGTAAAATTTATTTTGAGAAATCGTTCTGGCAATGAGTGTATTGGCATTCCGTTTTTGTAAAATTTAGTTCTGAGTATGCATTCTGGCAATGGGTGTATTGGCATTCCATTTTTGTAAAATTTAGTTTTGATAATTCGTTTTGGCAATGAGTGTATTGACATTTTTGTTTTGTAAAATTTGTTCTGAGAGTTCGTTCCGGCAATGAGTGTATTGGCATTTCCATTTTGTAAAATTTATTTCTCAGAATTCGTTCTGGCAATGGGTGTATTGCCATTCCGTTTTTGTAAAATTTAGTTATGAGAATTCGTTTTGGCAATGAGTGTATTGGCATTTTCATTTTGTAAAATTTGTTCAGAGAATTCATTCTGGCAATGAGTGTATTGGCATTCCATTTTGTAAAATTTATTTCCAAGAATGCATTCTGGCAATGAGTGTATTGGCATTTCCATTTTTGTAAAATTAGTTCAGAGAATTCGTTCTGCAATGGGTGTCAGGCATTTTCGTGTTGTATTGTTCTGTAATTTTGTCTCTGGCAACCTCTGTCCCTGGAAAACAAAGTTCTCCCTCCTTAAACTTTCATTGATTTCAACTAATTTAGATGGACATTGATGTGTGGTAAAATGTAGGGTTGTTTTATCGATCATCAAGAATGGATAATTTAATTACGGATGAGGCTAATGTTAATTAAATCCTTACTTGTGTTTATCAAATATTTAAGTCTCATTGAATTATGATATTTCATTTTAATGGTTGAATGTTTTTTGTTAACTTAATGCAGTTCCTTGCCCTTTCATTTAAATCTAGATAGTTTCTAATTGGGTTAAGAAGAATTTTATTATTATTATAAATTGTTTGCGGGTTTGGGTTCATGAAATGGTGCATGGTTTTTATAATTGATTAGTGGGTATTGTCGTAATGGGTCTTGTTCTAATCTAAATTGAACATTGTTTAATATAATTTGAGGATTGTTCAATACAATTGGATCTCGTTCTAATACTTTTGGGATATGGTTAAATATCATTTGAGTAGTGTCTTAATATAGTGGGGATATTGTTTATTTAATGGCCAGATCTAAATTTGTAACACTTGGACATATAGAGAGAGTGGGTGAGAAGAAGTTGTTACTCGCCTTCATTTAATCCTTCTTCACTTAGAATCATATTGATTTGCTTAATAATTTGATATTGCACACTACGGAATTAAGGACTACCTCGATGCTAACCTTACAATAAGGAATGATGTTATAGAGTTCCCTTAGATTTATCTCTTGGCAACTTACAAGCATTCATGTAAATTGGCTTCTTTTAAGTATAACCTGTTACTACGAAGAGGGGAATGTTCGAGACCCTTGGGATGTATTATGATAATAATAGAAAGGGATTGTGGCTAGATTTACCTTTGGAATTTAGTATCTCATTAAATTGGTATAAGAAGGGAGGATAGTAGTTTCTTAATGACTTTTAAGTGGTGAGTAATTTAATGAGTTGAGGAGTTGTTAATGTCTCACTAATGCTTCCGCCTTAATGTGATAACCAGGTTAGTTGTTATATTAAAGGTTGTATTATTGTCATAATAAATGCCTTACTTGTTATATTAACTGTCAATATCTTGTGATTGATTAAAAATACACTTCCAATGCAATACGGTAATAGTAGTGAGTAATCTAATGAGTTAACAGGAATTCACCCTTGAAAGTTTCCTTTATGAGATAACTTTTTTAATTGTGATATTGATGATTTGTAATTTCATTAGCTTAGTAGGCATTGGTCTACTTGCATCGAGAGGGATTTAGACATGTCCATGTTCCTCAGAAAAATTGCCAGCCCTAAGACCTTAAATGGTTAAAATTGATGGGAACCTAGGCTTCAACATTGCTTATGTGTCTTGGAGGTCCTAACCATTGTAGGGTAGGACGGATGGGTAGTCAGTCTTTTTATTATCGGTTGATTGTTGTTCATTACTGACAGATGTCGTTGTGCATCTTAGATCTTTATGTTGATATCATAGTTGTATGCGTCATGATTCGTCGCCATGCGATGGCGCAGAGTATAATGTCTTGTTACCCTTGTACACATGCACACACACACAAAAAAAATTTCACTTGTTATAAGAGGTTGTCTTCATAACGAGGAGGAACGTTACATATGGTATTAGAGTAGGTTCGACCTACAACTTGGGAACGCTACGGATTTTGTTGACATGATTTGATTATACTGTTGCTAAACGAGTTGATTGTGTGCGTGAAGGTAATCATGGTTAGAGGGCATTGTCGAGGCAGACGATAGGGTGCTAGGGGATGAGGTACGATGCCTCCAGTAGCATCAATGCCAGAGGGTTCTAACGCCCAGGGAGACGAGCAAGTTCTCGGACATGAGAAAATAGTAGTTGGTGATGTAGTCGGGATGATGAGATCCTTTCCGCACATGTCCGAGGCATTGATCAACCATTTGGACAGAGATGAGGCCAGGGTGCCGGCACCCGTTGACGTTCCATCACGCACACTGGTCGTTACTGGTAAAATTCACTCTGAACTCGAGAAGGTCAAATTTCCCTAGTTCTTTGGTGCCCTGAACGACACAGTCGTCGAGGCATGGTTGGAGAACATGGCAATGTGCTTCGCACTTCACGATTATACCTCCAACATGAAGGTCCGCATGGTGGTCTTTCAACTGAAGGGGAGCGTTGTTTTATGGTGGAAGACACTCCTACCACAACTGAACATGGCCATCGAAGATGTGTCATGGGAACTGTTCGAGGAACGGTTCCGAGAGAGATACCTTTCAGAGGAATTCATTGAGCGTTAAATCAATGAGTTCAATGCCTTACAACAGGGAGATCGTACGGTGCCCAAGTATGAGGCACATTTTATGGAGCTGCTCCGGTATGCTCCACATGTTAACACAAAGAAACTTAAGGTCAATAGGTTCATGTTTGGCCTTAACAGAAGCCTGCGTGCAAAGGTTACGATTTTGATGCCTCAAACCTTGCATGATGTCGTCCAGAAGGCCATCATAGCAGAGGAGGAGCTTATTAGTGGGGGTCATACCAAGACTCCAGCGAGACCATTAGGGTAGGTTTCATATGGAACACGGCAGCACCAGACACCAGTGAGACATACATTGTGATATCGTGGCTTCCAGTGGGGATCCACCTTCACCACACCCTCACGACCATCACCTCAGTAGAAGATGCCTTATTGGGGACCACAGCATCAGCAACAGCGTCGCCAGCAGAAGAAGCAGTTTAGACCTATTCAACAGAAAAGACCAAGGTTCCAGGCTGGTGGGCCGTCATCTTCTACTTCAGGTACCAGGACTATTGGGCTGAGGAAGGGGTGTTGGACGTGTGACGAGCCAGACTACCAGTGCGACTGTCCTGTGGAGAGGACTAGAGAGTCTGAATCAGTCGGACCCACTACAGTGGGAGATATGGGAAAGGCCCTATCAGATTCATGCAGTGGTGAATAACCACCAGGAAGAGCATTAGTCGACTATGCTCGAGATGAAAGTTATTGTCGCTGATCAGACTCTTAGTATTTTGATAGATCTCGGTGCTACCGAGAGTTTCATTTCTGGTGCAACACTAAAAATGATTAAGGTGAAGGCGGTCGAACAGGATGGGTTTAGCTTCATAGAGATGGCATTGAGAGACAAATAGAAGGTTGGAGGGAAGGCTACGGGCTGTGCCCTTAACTTGGGAGAGTTTGTCATGAGGGCCAAATTGTATGTAATGATCTTAGGATCTTATTATGTTGTGATTGATATGGATTTGTGGGAATTACATGAGGCGATACTCAACTATAAGATGAAATGGTTGATATTGGTTGATGATGAAGGAAAGAGACATGTGATTGTAGGACAGAACCAGGGAATTTCCCTGAGGTTTGTCTCTTCCTTACAGTTACGGAAGAGTATGTGCAAGGAGTGCAATCTTTATGCGATCCTTGCGCTAAATGAGAAGGGAGTAGCAGAAGGTCTAGAACATCTTCCGGTGGTAAGAGAGTTTGTGGACATGTTTCCATAAGAGTTACTTGGGATGTCACTGAAGAGGGAATTGGAGTTTACCATAGACCTAAAATCGAGGAATGAACCAATAGTAAGAATGCCTTATCGGATGTCCACCCTGGAGTTATAAGAGTTGAAAATGCAACTGAAGGAGTTGTTGGACCTCAGACTGATACATCCTAGTGTGTCACCTTGGGGTGCACCGGTTATATTCATACATAAAAATGATGGATCGTGGAGGCTTTGCATCTGCTATGGTCAACTGAACAAGGCCACGAACAAGAATCAATATCCCTTGCCAAGAATTGATGATCCGTTCGATCAAATGAAGGGTGCAACAGTGTTATCCAAGATCGATTTGTGATAAGGATATCACTAGTTATGAATCAAGGAGGATGACATCCCTAAGACCACTTTTAAGATGAGGTTTGGACATTACGAGTTTATTGGTTTATTGTTTGGACTAACAAACGCCCTCGGAGCATTTATGAGTTTGATGAACGAGGTGTTCCGCGAGTACTTGGACAAGTTCATCCAAGTGTTCATTGACAATATTTTGATTTACTCTCATATGATAGAGGAGCATGACGAGCACTTGCGCTTGGTACTACAGTATCTGCGAGAGCACAAACTATATGGGAAATTGTCCAAATGCTCTTTTTATCAATCAAAGATTCACTACTTAGGTCATGTCATCTCCAACGAAGGTATCACTGTGGATCCAGCCAAGGTCGAGGCTATTATGGAATGGTTTGCGCCGCCTAATGTCACAGAAGTGTGTAGCTTTATGGGTTTAGTAGGATACTATCAACAGTTTTTCGAGGGATTTTCTAAGATAGAAAATCTGAACACGGAATTGCAGAAGAAAAATAAGAAGTTTGTTTGGACCGAGAAATGAACGAAATCTTTTTAAAAGCTTAAAGATTTGTTAATGACAACACCAATACTAAAGGTCCTTGACATGGAAGCAGAATTCTTGGTATGCACAGATGCATCCAAGGAAGGTTTAGGTGCAGTCTTGATGCAAGACGGAAGAGTGATTGCTTACATTTTGAGGAAACTTAGAAGGCATGAGGATAACTATGTGATGCATGATTTGGAGTTATTAGCCATCGTATATGCCTTGAAGGTTTGGAGACACTATTGAAGGTTTGGAGACACTACCTTGTTGGAAAAAAAATTGAATCAAAGACTGACCATTGTGGACTACAACACATTTTTATGCAAAGTGACCTGAATGCACGACAACGGAATTGGATGGAATTGCTTAGCGAGTATGACTTTGAGATTTCTTACATAAAAGGAACAGTGAACCAAGTGGTGATTCTTTGATTCGGAGACCACGCATCTTTTCGGTGTTACCTCTTCAGATGAATCTACGTGAGAAGATTCTCACTTTACAATGTGACGATGAATGGTACAAGGAGGTCGAGCGTTTTATCGAACAAAACACCATGATGGTACCATGATATGATAGATTTTCCTTTTATACCGATGGGTTATTGAGGTTTAGAAGTCAGATTTACGTAATCCTAAATGATGAGTTGAGGATGTTGATCCTGAGAGAGGCTCATAGAGCAGCTTACATGGATCACATGAGAGTCACAAAGATGAGGGCAGACCTTAAACCCTTATTCTTTTAGAAGGGAATGAAGGCTGATATAGTCAACTATGTGGCTAGATGTCTAGAGTGCCAGCAGGTAAATGCTGAACATAGACACCCAACAAGATTACTTCAACCACATGCCATTCCGGAATTGAAATGGGAGGTTATTTCGATGGATTTTGTTGTTGGATTGTCATTGACGTATAGGTGACATGACTCAATTTTTGTAGTAGTAGACACTCTGACGAACAGTGCTCACTTTATTCCTATGCATATGACGTATCAAGCACCTGGCATAGCTAGATTTTTCATCAGTGATATTGTGAGGCTTCATGTCATGCCTAAGAGGATTATATCTGATCAAGGATGGATGTTTACTAGATGATTTTGGATGAGTTTCCAAGAGGCCTTGGGAACCCAACTTAACTTTAGTACTAAGTATCACCCAGAGACTGATAGATAGACTGAACGAATGAACCAAACCTTGTAAGACATGTTGCGCATGTATGTGATGGACCAACAAGAGCATTGGGAACAAAATCTTGCCACTAGTAAAGTTCACTTAGAAAAATAGTTACCAGAGCATCATTAAGATGGCTCCTTTCATGTTTCTTTACGGGCGACTATGTCAGACACCCTTGAGTTGGTATCGGCTTGAGAAAAGGGTCCTGGTGGGAACATAAGCGATCCAGGAAATGGAAGAGCAAGTGTAAACCATAAGACAAAGAATTAAAGAAGCGCAGGATCGACATAAGAGTTATGTCGATGCGCACTGAGTCGACCATAGTTACGAGGTCAACGATCGAGTCTTCTTACGGGTTAAACCATATAATACTTCGATCAAGTCTGGAAAGGGAGTTAAAATCTCTCCTAGGTTTTTGGGACCTTTCAAGATTGTGGAGATAAAGGGGCCTGTGGCCTATCGACTAGCCTTGCCTGATTCCTTGAGGCGTATGCACAATGTTTTTCATGTATCTGTTTTGAGACATTATATTAGTGATCCTACACATGTCATTGACATGATCTCCTTATAGGTATTGGACAAGGGATCACTCATGCCTGATCTGGTCTGCATCTTAGGTCATTGTGCTCGACAGTTGCGACGTCGAACGATAGATCAGGTCAAGGTCCAGTGGGACAATTATAGTCCGCACTCGACGACCTGAGAGGACGCATATGATATGCACTAATAGTTTCCATTTTTGTTTGATATATAGACATATGATACTATGATACACTTATTTCGGCATTTATACTATGAAACTTTGGGACAAAGTTTAGACCAAGAGGGGGTGTATGTAACATCCCTCTCTGGAGCACTGAGAAAGCTTATTCTTTGAGGACACTTGCCCGCAAGTGATCTAGACTATTATGATATTAAAAAATTTGTCCCTGATTATGATGCGTTATGATAGATGGCATGATGTTTTACTTCATTGACATAGGCAAGTGTTATTGACTTGGTTTTACTGAGTGTGCAGGGTTTTGGACCTTGAAGATGATGACGCATCAATGGAACCCCTTGAACTTAGGATTGAGTCAGGGAGTGTGCTATTTGGGTTGATTTAATTACTATGCTATTACATTTGATTTGAAGATATGATGTGGACATGTTCTAACATGATTGTTGATGATGTAGGTTGATGATAGCTTGCTGACCAGACTCACATATGGAGTAAAGGGGCAACACACACGACTAACAGAGAGGTTTAGGGAGAGGTGTGGATAGTAGCCCTGCCACAACCTACTAGCACTCCCATCATGGATCGAACTATAGGTTAATGATTACCTAGTTCGAGAGGACCCACGATGTTGTGAGGGAAGACTGCAACAATCGCTCGCGATGATTCTAAGGGGTACACAATAAGGAGGGGGCCTTATTCCTTAGAATCCCTTAGTCTCCCACAAGTTCACCTAGCGGAGTGTTGACTCCAAGGGTTATTGATGCCTACCAATTAGTCAAGAGGCGAGTGGCACCCTTGGAGCATGTGGTGCATCCTGAAGGGCACGTTGTGCAAAAGAAACACAAGAGGCGAGTGGCACCCTTGGAGCACGTGGTGCATCCTGAATGGCACGTCACGTAAAAGAAACAATAGAGGCGAGTGGCACCCTTGGAGAATGTAGTGTGTCCTGAAGGGCACGTCGCATTGATGATGATGATGGAACAAACCTAGATGGACCTAGGACATTTAACACATTAAGAAATTCTTGAACAACTTCCCTAATTAAATGTCCCCGAGTTCAGAATCTAAGTCCTAAGTCTAAAACTTCTCTAGGGGTAAAATTTTGTCTAACCTTAGGAAAAATTACTCTATAAAAGTAAAAAAAATTAAAAATTAAACTAAAAACCACTTAAGTAATAGTTTTTTGTCTTCATAAAATTTTTGGGGTAAAATGTAGAGAGTAAGAATTTAGTTAAAATCCGTGGATTTAAAATTGTAAAGAAGAATTTAATTGTTTAACTTGTGAAAGTGTAAAAGGTACTAAATCATTAATAAAAAGGAAAAGAGATTAATTTGCACAACTACCATTTTTTGCTCTAATGAAAAGGGGAAACAAGGGAATAATAAAAATTAGGAAACTAAGGAATTGATGAAACATAATAAAAGAAAGACAAAACTTATGGTAAAAAATGAGTTCAACTTAGTAAATAATCTGCAATAAAGAACCTTCTAAATTGAACTAAATTAACAACTTCATTTTAGGAAAAATATTTAAAACATGTAAGGGAATCTAGAGACACCTAGGAGTAAAAATAGGAGTAACTCTAGGTGGGTGAGGGAATTAAGAAAATAAATTAAATAAAATAGTTAATGGATAAATGTGAGGGATGGATGACACTTGTACGAAGGAGAGTTTTTAGAAGTTATTATTTAAAACTTAAATTAAATGAGATTTACGAAAAAGATGGAAGTTCTAAAACTCTATAAAAGAAAGGGAAGAGAAGGAAAAAAGGGGGGATTGGCTATTAGCGTAACATTACGCTGCTAGATTTGTGACTTGAATGATTACTTGTGAGGAGTTGAGATTTCCTAGGTCGGATAGGAGTGGTAGCTCAGCCTTGTGAGGTGAGCTGGGAGCTAGATGTACCATCTAGATAGTTTGTGGCCCCTTTGCAGCTCGTGGGGCTAAGGGGGAAACAGAGTTCCCCTAGAGTTGGCTAGGAGGTACTGTTAAGGTCTCCGTAGTCGATGAGCGGGAGCGGCATGGAGCTCAAGTGTGGGATAGCGTCTTTGGGTTATTCATCGTTGGTCATAGGTACCCAAGTGCATTTGTTTGTTTAAAAATAAAAGGAAAATTGTTTAAATTTGTATATGAATCCTTATTATGATGATTGATGTGTTGAATATTGGATCATCTCGATTCGTTGTTGTTGTTTTCTGTGCCTAGATTGTTATAACCATGCAATCCTTTCGATGAGTTATCTTTGGCTCTGGCATTCTTTTACTATTGGCTGCAATTTCTTATTGGTGTTCTTTAGGCATTTATAAATTATAGTGGACGTTTATATCTCACTGTGGGCGTTTTGTTTTAATGTGGGCATTTATATATGACTGTGGTCATTTATATCTGACCATGGGTGTTTTTATATATGGCTATGGGCATTTTGTAATAATGGGGGCGTTTATATATTACTATGGGCATTTTGTATTGATGTAAGCGTTTATAAATTATGGTGGGTGTTTTTATATATGATTGTGGGTGTTTTTATATATGACTATAGACATTTTGTTTTAATGTGGGCATTTATATATGACTGTGGGCATTTATATCTGACTGGGGGCGTTTTTAAATATGGCTATGAGTGTATTGGCATTTTGTTTTTGTAAAATTTAGTTCTGAGAATTCGTTTTGGCAATGAGTATATTGGCATTTTCATTTTGTAAAATTTGTTCTGAGAATTTGTTCTGGCAATAAGTGTATTGGCATTTTCGTTTTTGTAAGATTTAGTTCTGAGAATTCGTTTTGGTAATGAGTGTATTGGCATTCCATTTTTGTAAAATTTAGTTCTGAGAATTCGTTCTAGCAATGAGTGTATTGACATTTTTGTTTTGTAAAATTTGTTTGGCAATGAGTGTATTGGCATTCCATTTTTGTAAAATTTAGTTCTGAATATGCATTCTGGCAATGGATGTATTGGCATTCCATTTTTGTAAAATTTAGTTCTGAGAATGCGTTCTAGCAATGAGTACATTTGCATTTTTGTTTTGTAAAATTTGTTCTGAGAATTTGTTCTGGCAATGAGTGTATTGGCATTTCCATTTTATAAAATTTAGTTCTGAGAATTTGTTCTGGCAATGAGTGTATTGGCATTCTGTTCTTGTAAAATTTAGTTCCGAGAATTCGTTCTAGCAATGAGTGTATTGCCATTTTCGTTTTGTAAAATTTGTTCTTAGAATTGATTCTGGCAATGAGTGTATTGGAATTCCGTTTTGTAAAGCTTAATTCTTAGAATGCGTTCTGGCAATGAATGTACTGGCATTTCTGGTTTTGTAAAATTAGTTTAGAGAATTCGTTCTGCAATGGGTGTCGAGCATTTTCGTGTTGTATTGTTCTGTAATTTCATCTCTAGCAACCTTCGTTCCTGAAAAAAAAAGTTCTCCCTCCTTAAACTTTCATTGATTTCAACTAATGCAGATGGACATTGCTATGTGGTAAAATGTAGAGTTGTTTTATCGATCATTAAGAATGGATAATTTTATTACGTATGAGGTTAATGTTAATTAAATCCTTAGTTGCATTTATCAAATATTTAAGATTCATTGAATTATGATATTTCATTTTAATGGTTGAATGTTCTCTGTTAACTTAATACAATTCCTTTCCCTTTCATTTAAATCTAGATAGTTTCTAATTGGGTTAAGAAAAAATTTTGTTTTATTATAAATTGTTCGCAGGTTTGAGTTCATGAAATGGTGCATGGTTTTTATAATTGATTAGTGGGTATTATCGTAATGGGTCTTGTTCTAATCTAAATTGAACATTGTTTAATATAATTTGAGGATTGTTCAATACAATTGGATCTCATTCTAATACTTTTGGGATATGGTTAAATATCATTTGAGTAGTGTCTTAATATTGTGGGGATATTGTTTATTTAATGGCTAGATCTAAATTTGTAACACTTGGACATATAGAGAGAGTGGGTGAGAAGAAGTTGTTACTCACCTTCATTTAATCCTTCTTCACTTATCATCATATTGATTTGTTTAATAATCTGATATTGCACACTACGGAATTAAGGCCTACCTGGATGCTAACCTTACAATAAGGAATCATGTTACAGAGTTCCCTTAGATTTATCTCTTGGCAACTTACACGCGTTCATGTAAATTGGTTTCTTTTAAGTACAACATGTTACTGAGAAGAGGGGAATGTTCAAGACCCTTGGGATCTATTATAATAATAATATAAAGTGATTGTGGCTAGATTTACCTTTGGAATTTACTATCTCATTAAATTGGTATAAGAAGGGAGAATAATAGCTTCTTAATGACTTTTAAGTGGTGAGTAATTTAATGAGTTGAGGAGTTATTAATGTCTCACTAATGCTTCTGCCTTAATGTGATAACGAGGTTAGCTATTATATTAAAGGTTGTATTATTTTCATAATAAATGCCTTGCTTGTTATATTAACTGTCGATATCTTGTGATTGATTAAAAATACACTTCCAATGCAATACGGTAATAGTAGTGAGTAATCTAATGAGTTAACAAGAATTCACCCTTGAAAGTTTCCTTTATGAGATAACTCTGTTAATTGTGATATTGATAATTTCTCTTGTCATTAGCTTAGTAGGCATTGGTCTACTTGTGTCGAGACGGATGTAGACACCTCCATGTTCCTCAAAACAGTCATCAGCCCTGAGACCTTAAATGGATAAAATCGATGGGAACCTAGGCTTGAGCGTTGCTTATGTGTCTTGGAGGTCCTAACCATTGCAAGGTAGGAGAGATGGGTAGTGAGTCTTTTTATTGTCAGTTGATTGTTGTTCATTATTGGCAGATGTCATTGTGAATCTTAGATCTTTATGTTGATATCGCAATTGTATGTGTTATGATTCGTCGTCATGTAACGACGCAGAGTATAATGTCTTGTTACCCTTGTACACACGCACACACAGAAAAAAAAAATTGCACTTGTTATAAGAAGTTGTCTTTGTAACGAGGAGGAACGTTACAATTAAAAACTCTAAGAGAGAATAAATTATATGCTAAGTTCGATAAATGTGATTTCTATCAAAGAAAGTTACAATATCTAGGACATGTGATATCAGAAGATGGTATTACAGTAGACCCTGAAAAGATTAAAGAAATTATGGGATAGCCTATATCTAAATACATAGTGTACATATGATCATTGATGGGGATTATTGGTTATTACCATAGGTTTATTGAAGGATTTTACAAGATCTCCTATCTTATTACACCTTTGTAGAAAAATGGAACAAAATTTATTTGGTCTAAAAAATGCGAGGACAATTTTGATAAATTAAAAGGGTTACTAACTACAACACCAATCCTTAAAGTGGCTAACCCGTATAAATATTTTACAGTTTGTGTAGATGCAATTAAAGAAGGATTAGGTGGAGTATTGACACATGATGAACACATAATTTTCTATGAATCTCATAAATTAAAAAAACATGAAATAAACTACGTAACTCATGATCTGGAATTAGAAGTTATAATTCATGCATTAAAAATTTGGGGGCATTATTTAATGGGAAGAATTTTTTTTTAATTAATAGATAACAATTATGTGAAACACTTGTTTAGTAAACAAGATCTCAATGCACGACATGAAAGGTGGTTAGCCTTTCTAAGTGAGTTTGATTTCGATGTGCGACACATCAAAGCAAAATAGAATAAGTTCGTAGATGCACTACGTTGAAGAACTAATGAATTATATGAAGTCATTATCAAAAACATAAAAAGTGATATCGAGGACATAATTAAATATGCAAGTAAAAATGATGGAGAATACAACAAAACAACATATCAATTGCAGAAAAATGAAGGGAATTTGAATAATACATATTTTAGTATCGACAAGAATAGAAAATTAAGGTTCAAAAATATATTTTATATACCACATCCTATTGATTTGAAGTTGATAATCATGAATGAGTTTCATAAAAATACTCTATTTTGTTTATTAAAGATATCAAAAAATGATAACATCCCTAAGAAAAAAGTTGTATTCGCCTGATATGAAATCTGAGATAGTTGAATACGTATATAAATGCTTAAATTGTCAATAGGTAAAAGATGAACATCAACATCTAGCAGCTCTATTACAACCTTTACCTATACTGGAATGGAAATGGGAAATTATTTCGATGGAATTCATTACAGGTTTTCCAAAAACTCAAAGACAAAATGATTCAATCATGGTAGTAATTGATAAATTGAGTGAATATCCTCACTTCATACCTATTAAATCTCACTTGTAACTTGAATCCGGTCAGTGGCATACCAACTAGCCCTCCCTCAAAATTTATAAGTTTATAATGTTTTTCATTTTTATTATTAGAAATATATATTCATGATCCTACTCATATCATTGATTGGAACATGGTGCAAGTGGAACCAAAAGATGAGTTCCAAGTGGAAACTCTATGAATTCTAGACAGAAAAGAAACAATATATCAAAACATAGCTATTTCCTAGTTAAAAGTGCAATGGAAGCACTTTAGCCCTCATGAGGGTACTTGGGAGCTGGATGATGAAATGATGAAATATTATCCAACTCTATTCCAAGTGATAAATTGAGGGAAAAACTAACTATAAGGACAATGTTATACTTAAGGGGGAGAGCATGTGACATAGTCAAGAATTAAAAAATTCTATTTTTAATGTTATTTCTTTGAAAAATAAATTTCCATTTATGGAAATTTGTACTTGATATTATTAAGGTATGTAATGACTATATTTGTGACTATTGAGTAAGAGTTTGACTTGCCAACTGTCCTCTTTGATGGAAAGATGTATGAGGAAAGATATTTTTAATATATTTAGTGCTCAAAACAAGTGGAAAAACCAAGTTAAAAATAGATGACTATGAATCCCTGAGTGGGGAACATGTTTCAGTTAACTCAGAGATGATTTTTACAAGTGTGAGAAGTGGACTTTTTTCATTGGAAGCCCCTAAAAATTAAGGATTTGTAAAGATGTGAATTTCCAAGGAGGGAAATGATATGAAGAAAAGTCTTAGGAAAAGAAAAAAGGATAAATAAAACATATGTGGGAGGTAGGGCACTGCTTACTATGTGGTGGAAAAGGGAAATTTTTTTTGTCAGCACTTCTGTGCTAGGGAAATGACTTTTCTGAATTGTACAAAGGTACTTTTGGTTAAGTATTGGAGCTCATTTCTCCCTTATGGAGTCATTGTTAGGGTAGGGGGTTATCATGACAAGTAATATTGGCTATTTTGCATCTAGAGTTTGGTGGAACATGGTTGTTCCATTTGTTTCTAGCTTGAATGTTACATATATTTATTCATTTTAACCTACACTTACTCTTGATGGATGATTGAATTTTATGTTAGCTAAAAAATCAATCTGATATAGATGTATGTATAGTACATAAGTTAATTTATTTACGTGTATTATTCATGGATCTGGTAATATGGAATGATACATTTTGTTTCTAAATTATAAGAAATAGAATTTGAATATGCTATATAGAAACCCACAAAGGTTAATCTATGGAAAAGTTATTCCTTGAAAGAGAAATTGAACATATCAATAGGATTGTATAAATTAAGTTTTTTATTGAGTCAATATGAGTATCTATAATAGACAAATGGGAAAATTCTAATAGGCGACAAAACTAAATCAAAGATGGGATTAATAAATATGTGTGTGTACCTCTTTTCTTCATAATAAGCTACATATTTCCACAAGAACAAGTTAATCTATGATTATAGGTACAAACGTT
>CBVK0101416458.1:0-36700 GCA_900067695.1 Picea abies | reverse complement strand
GATCCAAACCGTTCGGAGGCCACCTTGCCATAGAAGCTTCTCCTTCTAGAAGCATCGAGAAGATGCTCGTTTTTCCCACGTACAGGAATTTTCGCACCCTAGCTATAGTGCAGCCTACAGGAACTCCGCAATCTAGATTTAGAGCAGGGTGCAGAAATCGGGCATCACCGCACCCTGCATATAGTGCAGCCTGTAGAAATCCTCCTTAATAGGGTTTTTACAAAGGAAAATACAACTTCTTCTCTCAGAAAAAGTCATTCTCCCTTCTTTCTTCAGGAATCCAGGCCACTGGCCCTTCTAAAGACAACATATAGGTTTACATCATTAACGATCATAAGGGTGACGAAAATAATGTGTAACAAATGAGAATCAAACTTAAATTAATTGTAATAATCTTTCATTATTAAACTACAATCCTTAAACTAGTTGTAGTAAATTATCATCGTGATGTGTTGCGGGAATCTCAAATACAACTCAAGAAAATGAAAACAAGTGATGATAAATTCTCATTATTAAATCACAACTCTTAAACTAATTCTAGTTAACTATCATCATTAAACTCCAACCTAATTAACTTTTTGCATCATTGAGATCCCATTCTAGCACCCAATGAATTCACATTTATAGAAACAATGAATTAATTTTAAAAAAAAAAATGAGAAGAAGATAAGCATTAATGCATTAATGTGGAATAGGATATTCAATGCCAAACTTCAACCCAATTAACTTTTTGCATAATTCCAATCCAATTCTAGTACCTAATGGATTCACATTTATTGAAATGATAAATCAACTTCAAAGAAGTAGAGAAGTATTCACATTTATTGAAATGATAAATCAACTTCAAAGAAGTAGAGAAGTATTCACATTTATTGAAATGATAAATCAACTTCAAAGAAGTAGAGAAGTATTGTCTTGAAATGGAATATTAAAATAACTTCAAACAATAATTCAAAAGTAGAGAAGTATTGTTTTGAAATGGAATATTAAAATAACTTCAAACAATAATTCAATGTAAAGAATCGAAGAATAATTGACAAATATAAACTTCAACCCAATTAACTTTTTGCATAATTCCAATCCAATTCTAGTACCTAATGGATTCACATTTATTGAAATGATAAATCAACTTCAAAAAAGTAGAGAAGTATTGTCTTGAAATGGAATATTAAGATAATTTCAATCAATAATTCAATGTAATGTAAAGAAGAGAAGAATAATTAACAAATATAGAAACAATAATTCAATGTAAAGAAGAATAGAAGAAGAATTGATAATTATAAAAACAATAATTAGCTCAAAAAAAAAAGATGAATAATTCAAAAAATAATAAAAACAACTATAAATATAAAATGAATACAAAAATATATATTATAACAAGATAGTATGTAACATCACATGATAAGATATCAATATTATTATTAAAGTAAAAAAAAAAAATACTATCTCACTAAACAACAAACTTATTACAAAATTTATAATAATATTTATCTTATAAATTATTTTCATTTTACATAATAATGTGCTAATTTATTTAGCACACACATCTAACAATTATATTTACAAAAATATATATTATAACAAGATAGTATGTTATCATATGATAAGATATCAATATTATTATTAAAGTAAAAAAAAAAATACTATCTCACTAAACAACAAACTTATTACAAAATTTATAATAATATTTATCTTATAAATTATTTTCATTTTACATAATAATGTGCTAATTTATTTAGCACACACATCCAACAATTATATTTACAAAACAATTAAATACAATATAATCTTAACATAAAATATGCTATTATAAATATATTAATCACATAATAATTTTAATTTGTACCAATTGCATTCCAAACTCTTATCCATATTAGCTCTCTTTGCAAGTATTTGTTGAAAAAAAATGAATGCAAGTTATCCCTACATTTAAAATATAAAATATAAACATGTCATCGTTATGGACTCGATTGTTAGATTAAGCAACAACCTTTCCTTGAGAGTTTTTTTCATTGTCATAAACAATGATAATGAAAAACGACAATGGTTTTGGAAGAGCATTGTTTTTCCCTTATACCTTGGTTTTTGGAAATTAACTTAGTTAAAATGTTTTTTCACAACTTCAATTTGGGGGAGATAGCAAGATTTCATTATTCACTTATGGCATATAAACACAATCACATTTACAATAATTACAAATATTTTTTTATAAAATTTCATAATATTAACTTTATTTAGTTTAAAGAGGGGACTCAACATGTCCACCCAAGTATGTATGTGTAGAGGATGATTTAAGTGAAGGTTTATAAAATCATATCATGGTATATAATTATGGTTGATTTCAAGTTTAAGATTACGATAACATAATTTTTCTTTATAGAACTTGCCAATAGATAGGTTATTTGTAAGATTATTGTCTTGCAAATACAATGTAATCTAAGAAAAGAGTCCAACACAATAAATCAAGAGGATGTCAATCACTAAAGAGGAAACTTCCAAGGCATCTCCAACATAACATGTTGAGTGGTTGAAACCATAAATCTAGCTAATGTGCCCAGTTATTTGTTTGAGGGTTGTGTTGTGGATACACCCTCAATGCCTTTTCTCTTTATGCAATAGTCATGGTCGAAAACACACCTAGTGGGATGAAGAGGTACTCATTAGACAATTCAGATCTAGAAAAAGACATAGTATCTCCATCCAATTCAGACAAAGCAAGGTGTTTGGAGTCAATTGCACCTCCATCAACTATAGACCTCTTTCATGATTAGAAATAGAAGAAGGCTAAATGCTCTATGAATTTGGTTTTGTTCAATTTTCCATCATCAAAATCGAGTGAAACAATCTTTGCTGAAATTGTGATTTTGGATCGATAAGATTGTTGTTTTAATGCAGGAATGGATTCAACACCCTTGAATACCCCTATTGCAACTAGATTGTGCAATGTTAACATATGATATTTGCAATTCCATCAATCCAAAATAATTATTACTAGGTTCTAGGCCAAATATGCCAATTTCCCCTCATGTTCTAAGCAATTGAAAAATTATCGTTTTGTCGTGTGTTTAGATTATTGCCTAGAAATATATTAGAAAGAAAGAGGGGGGAAAAGGAAAGTCCACCCTTACTTCAATGCCACAACTAATCACTTCAAAATCCTAACATATATCTTTAGAAGTTGTCAACGTAGGTAGGTCAAGATTCACCTTGACAATGTTTGTATATCTTTAGAAGTTGTCAATGTAGGTAGGTCAGGATTGATCTTGACAAAGTTAAACATGTAGTTGTATTCTTTGCTTAGACGTAGGGGTACAAAAATGAACATCAAATCCTTATTTTGAGAGGAAATTGTTCATGTATCTCTTATAACACCCTATGTATGTCTCAAGGTTGTGCATGTTGCAAGTTAGAGTCAACAACAAAAGGAGTTAAAAATTGAATATGAGACTTGTCAAGTCAGTGAAAGAGGGGCATTGCTATCACCCCCACGGGTTTCAAATCTCTCCAATGATAAGTCCTTGTTTGTGTTTGTGTTTTCCCTAGGGCTTGCACAATGTGGATGGGGCTAGGTGCAAGTTGTAGGTGACAGAATAATACCCCCTCAATTGTGGCCTCTTAGGCAAGGGGATGCTCTTCAACATGGGACACACTTATAATATATGAGACATCTGACATTGAATAGTTTCCCCTTGTTCATATTCAATGAAAGTATTCCAATCAAAAATGAAAATTGAATATTAGACCTTGGAACTAGATCTACATATATCACAAATTAAAAACCAAAACCCAATATAAACAATTGTGTATATAAATTATCTTTTGTACAATAATTCATAATTCATTGTAACTTTATTTACCAAAAAGAAAAGAAAATCCTTTTCTTTCCACAACATTTTTTAGGTTTTGGTCGAGTCATAATCAATGAAACTATCATTCTTGAAACATGTAGCTTTAGATATTCTCAAAGAAAATCTAAACAAAATGCATTTAGAATTAAACTTAAACTAATTGTGATAAACTCTCACTCACCTACCTTTAAATGGCATTCCAATTAACTAATCTATTCGTGTAATAAACAAATCCTCTTTATAACCACAAATCTAATAAAAATAAAAAAATAATTTTAAGCATAAATAAAGTTCTCTCAAAATCTAAATAGATAAATTTGTGTTCTTAAAATTTTTGCCCAATTCAAAATCAATTCAAATTATCAAAAATTTTATTAAAATTCTAAATAAACTTTCTTACATCTAAATTCCAAATTTCAAAATAAATAACCAACTCCCATCTCAAAAAAATAATAATAATAAAATAATATATATATTAAAATCCCGAAAAATTCTCATACTTTGTCTAACCCATTGACCAATTTTAATTAACGACCACGACAGTAACATTATGATTAGAATCTCATCATTCATTTTCTCGGAACTCGCAGTGGGCCATAATTAAATGCAAACGAACTTTGGAAAACGGGTCCTTCGAAATTATCAATCATATTTACAGTGACCGACGAACAATAAATTATTTAGAGAAACTACTTTTTCCTTTGACTATATTTATAATGATTCTGTAGAGGTAAATTCCTGGTAGGAGTGTGCCACCACCAACTTGAATAATAATTGAGAGCCAAGTCAATTTGGTTGCACATTGGTAGGTATTTTTGGATCGAATTCTAAAGCTGATTGAATTCATATCGAAGACGTTTTGTGAGCATTTAAATTGTATATTTATTTAATTTTTATTTGTTTTAAAAAATATTTTCTAAATATATGAGGAGGTTATGGGAAAATAAGTGTGTATTTTTAAATGTACAATTATCCACTTCAAGAAGGTTGAGGAGTAAGTATGTATTTTAACATGCATATTTAATTCTTTTTTATTTGCTTTTAAAAATGGTTTTTAAAGTATGGAGGATGAAGTGAAGATGTAGGGAGTAAGTTTGCATTTTAAAATACATACTTACTTAACCTTTTAAAAAATGTTTTTGTTTAAGTAAGTGAGAGTGACACTTGGACTTGGGGAATTTTCTAGTGAGATTTTAAAATGTTTTTGTTTAGGGATGACAAGTATAAAGTGGTGGATTATATTATCTTCTACAAAGACATGGTTTTTAAAGTATGGAGGATGAAGTGAAGATGTAGGGAGTAAGTTTGCATTTTAAAATACATACTTACTTAACCTTTTAAAAAATGTTTTTGTTTAAGTAGGTGAGAGTGACACTTACTTAAAAACCATGGAGGATGAAGTGAAGATGTAGGGAGTAAGTTTGCATTTTAAAATACATACTTACTTAACCTTTTAAAAAATGTTTTTGTCTAAGTAGGTGAGAGTGACACTTGGACTTGGGAATTTTCTAGTGAGATTTTAAAATGTTTTTGTTTAAGTAGGTGAGAGTGTCACTTGGACTTGGGAATTAAGTGTGCATTTAAAATGCACACTTACTTTTCTACTTTTCAGTGAGATTTTGATTATGTTTATTTTTTCTTTCTAAATTTATGTTGAATTTGTTTTTTTTAATTATTTTTTAATTAGTGGGATTTTGATTATGTTTATTTTTTCTTTCTAAATTTATGTTGAATTTGTTTTTAAAAATTATTTTTTAACTATATGAGGGTAAGGGTAGGTAGGAGTGAGTGTTTAATTTAAGTAAATTGCACTTTTATTCCTTCCCACTCCCACCCTCCCATTTTGAGGGTAAGGGTAGGAGGAGTAAGAGTTCATTTTGAGTAAAATGCACACTTACTCCCCCCACCTTCAAAATGCACACTTACTCCCTCATTTTCAAAATGCACACTTATTGCCCCCACTCCTCTCTCAAGGAGTCAATGTCCATTTTTACTCAAAACAAACACTTGCTCCCCTCCACCCCATCCTCTCATTTTGAGAGTGGGGGTGTGAGTGTGGGTGAGGGGAAGAAGTAAGTGCCCATTTTGAGAAAAATGCACAAGTCTTACTTTCCCCACCCTCACCCTCAAAATGCATGCTTACTCTTCACACCTCCACCCTCATGTGGGTGGGCATGGAGGAGTAAGTGTGGGTGGGGGTGTGGTGGAATATGTAACTCCTATTTATCTTAGGTATGATCATATTTGTTGTTATAGTTATTATTGGTCATGATTAAGTAGAGTTCATCTCTATGTAGAGTATGTTTCCTATTTTATAGGAGGTTGTTAGGCCTAGTTGGATTTGAGAGGTTCACTTCAACTAGATGCTTCATATATTGGTGTAAGGTTGAGATATTTTCTCAATTGGTAGATCAAGGTAGTTTGTCTATCTTGAGACAATGCTTCTTGTATTTATATGTACTCTATTTACATTATTTAATAGAGCACTCAGGCACAATTTTGGTTTATGTGTAATAATAATGTCTAGTCTCACATGTCCTTTCATGGTATCAAAGTAGGTATGGGCATGACTCCCTCATGGGAGGGCCTAGAAACATGCAAAGAGCAGAGTAGTGTGATTGAGGCTTTGTTTGTCGATCCATGTGTGTCATTGAGATTGCAATGCATATGTGAATCCACGGATTTATAGTGAGATTGTTGTAGCCTAAAAAAATGCATTGAAGGAAGCCCATGAGATTGTTGTAGGGCATATTACTGTTGGGAAAGTTGTTGTTGAAGATGTCTACCAATAGAGAGAAAGAGACATCAAAGGAGGTTGATGGTGCAAGGTGCCCCAATTAGAGCTATATTTGTGTTCTTCTTCATCCATAGAAGCCCCCCGTTTGATCAATGGTTATGCTTTGTATTGCTATTTGAGAAATGGATCTTCCAAGATTGGTCATTATCCTACAAGAAATGCTCATCCCAACCCTCAAGAGAGAAAGGCGGCATAGGAGAGCCTTAATCAATATCAGTACACAACTCAACATCTTGTCAGAATTCTACAAATAATAGTTGATGGAAGTTGTGATTTGGTTGTACGTCAAGTTGGGAGCATCCACTTCAAGAATTTAATAGGAAAAAATTGGGCACCTCATGAACTTGGTGAGCAATAGAAGATATCACCAACTAATAAGGAAATAGTTACAGAAAATTTTCTTGAGTTCATTGTTCGTGTTCCTTCTTTGTTGAGAGTGCATCTTGGTGAGTACCTTAAAACTATTATTATTGAAGACAAACATCTATCTTTCGATGGAGGTGAAAAATGAGCAGAACATAATCGTTTGACTATAACCCTTTCTCCAAGCATTGGTGCAAGAAATAGTGGCAGAGGCTAAGAAAAGGGTATGGACGCTCGTTGTTGGACCTATGAGCAGTGTCAACCTATTTGTGAAGACTCTCAATTCGTGGAAGAGTCAGTGTATGTGTCATAATGGACTCTTTGTAGTTGTGACTTGGGGTTGCAAATTATACATGGTGTATGAGAGGGGATTCGAACTAGTGATAGGGAATTTCATCCAGTAGAAGTCAAATGCAAGAGTTGAAGAGGTGCAAAGGAAACTAGAGAAGCCTAGATACAAGATTCACAAGAAGGAAACCTGTGTGGCTATAAATCTGATCAAGAATCCACCAAAGACGATAGTGAAAATCTTTGGCCATGGTAAAGTGAAATGTGTCTTTGAATTTATTTGGAGTTTGTGAAGATAAATATGTTGAGTCTAGTCAACTCAATATGGGATCCATTGTTAAAATTGAATAATCTAACAACTGCTTGTTAAAGTATGGAAACTCTAAAGAAGAATGAGTCAATGGTGGCATTCATAAATGTTTTGGAATCAAAAGCATTTTTATTGAGCCTAGCTAACTCAATATGAAATGAGTAGTTTTGTTAGAATTGGCTACTGTGACAAATCACAAGGAAATCCAAGATAATGAAATGGTAGTGACATTGAAGATCCAAAGGTCAAAGATGCAAATGAAGACTCCAAACATGTGAACAAGTGTAGAGGAGGAATATGATATTATCTCTTGCTAACAATTTGAAGTTATGCTTGGCAATGTTTTGTCATGTAAAATCATTCCTTAGTCTGCTTGGTAAAGTGTGTGGTAGCTGGAAGGAAAGTTTAGCTACATGTTACCTCTAACAGTTCCTTGATGATAAATTGTTTGATGAATTTTTTTGATGTAATATTAACTTGGATACATCCTATATCTAGACTATTTTCCTAGAGAATTGGCGAGCACTGTGGTTAGGTACCTAGGTGTCTTGGTAGATGGAAGTATGTCCACGGGATGACTAGTTGCTCAATCTTTATAGTCATGGTACCTGTGTTTTCCCCAAAGGTACGATTGGTTCCCAACTGGTATGAGTTCGAGATAATGGTTCTATAATTGAATGGAGGAGCATGAACATATTTTTTTGGGTTATGAGATGGAAGCAAGTTGCATTGTTCTTGCTGGAGAAACCACAGTTAGATGACAAACATAAATTTGAGTTGGAATGGTAAGCAGGAAGAATAAAGGTGTTTTTCTAGATATAACGAAGAGTTTAGTCCAAGGGAATCTTGTAACAACGACAATCGTGTAGAAGCAGTGGAAGTGAAATGATTGTAGAAAAACAAGGTGACTTGTGTGAGTTGTATTATAGAGTTCTTTAACAGTTAGAGGATTCGACCATATGATTGGTTGGATTCTCTATGAGTGGACCATGTTGGTTGTGGACTTTGGGAGGTGCCTAGAAACCATGAGTTTTACATTTAGGGGGAGTTCATCAAGAAGTTGAATGAACCATGTATCTGAAGGACATCCTACTAGACTGACAGTTCCAACGATTAGGTACCCATGCATTCCAGTGGATGGTTGTTCCTTTATATGGTCTTTGATAGTTTGTTGATGCATGATCGAGGTACGAGGTGGAAGTGGTAGGTTGGAATAGATATAGACTTTGTTGATCAGGAGGTGCTTCATTTTAAAGGACTTGGTGATGATGAAGACTTGACCCGACAAAGGTAAAGACAAGTAGTCATTAAGGGGGAGTGTTGGAATATGTAACTCCTACTTGTCTTAGGTGTGATCATATTTGTTGTTATAGTTATTATTGGTCATTATTAGGTAGAGTTCATCTCTACGTATAGTTTGTTTCCTAGTTTATCAAAGGTTGTTAGGCCTAGTTGGATTTGAGAGATTCTCTCCAACTAGATGCTTCCTATATTGGTGTGAGGTTAAGATATTTTCTCAACTGGTAGATCAAGGTAGTTTTTCTATCTTGAGACAATGCTTCATGCATTTATATGTACTCTATTAACATTATTTAATAGAGCGCTCACACACAGTTTTGGTTTGTGTGTAATAATAATGCCAACTCTCCCATTTCCTTTCATGGTGGAGGGAAGCAAGTGTGCTTTTTAAAATGCATTCATGTGGGTGGGTTGGTGGGAGTATGGATCATACTATTTCCACCCCTTAAAATGCACACTTACTTCCCCCACCCCCATCTTCACCCAAATGTGGGTGGATGTGGAGGAGTAAGTTTGGGTGGGGGTGGACATTAGTGAGTGTGCATTTTAAAATGCATTCATATGGGTGGGTTGGTGGGAGTATGGATCATACTCCCACCACCCCTTAAAATGCACACTTACATCCCCACCCTCACCCTCACCCCTTAAAATGCACACTTACTCCCCCCACCCCCACCCTCACCCTCTAAGTACATAATTTACGAATATAATTTTAGGTATCGATTTGGTTTATTAACTAAAATTTTAACACCTTAAAATTTGCTTAATAATTTTTGTATGCTCCTACTACCTAATGGACTAACTAATTCTACTCATTCTTCTAAATTTATCTTTCTATGATGGTTCACATTCTTACTTCTCAATTGCTTTGTCAACTCTCTGACTTCTTCCTGTCACTTTGAATCCCTACCCGACTATTCTACTTCCCTTGTGCTTTCTCATCCATGGTATCTTCTTTTGTACCTATTTACGTGTTATGCCTCATGCTATTCAACATGTGGTATGCTCCTACATTAACCCCATTTGATTATTTTTTTTCAAGGGAAAAAATATTATATTTGATATTTCAAGGATGAAATCAAACTATATGTTGTCTAGCGTTATTGACCCCAAAACATGTAACCAATGTTGTCTTCAAGCTCTCCTAGAAATCATTATTACAGCTTTTAGAGGCCCCCAAAAGCTAGCAACCTTTTGACGTCAATCAAAACAAACCGATCCCATTTGGTTTATATTGAAGCATACTTCCACTTTTGTATTTTTTCTTTTCAACTTGCACGATAGTACATTTTTTTGTGCTCTTCACAAAACTATGTATGATTCTTAAACTACATGCAACTTCAATATGCTTCTATGTCTACATGCCTTATTATGCCCACACTATTTCTCCTTGCCTTTTTTTTTGTTGAAGTTTGAGTAGCTTCAAAAGATATTCTTATTGTTTCAATATTGTATTAGACCAAGACAAAACCCTAAAGAATAATATTATGTTATATTTGTAAAGTCGACCCTATTGNNNNAAAACCCTAAAGAATAATATTATGTTATATTTGTAAAGTCGACCCTATTGTGCCTTGGAAAAAGTCAATTGTAAATTAGAAGGGTAAAGCATACAAGTAAGTCCTGACCTACTTCTGGGTGGCTCAACTTGTATTTATAAGAGTCTAGGCGCCTCACTTGAAGGACACACAATACAAGCTCTCTCACACATGGAAAAGTGTGCAATTTTGAGGAGAAGACACGACTACAGAGGAAGGGTGTTCTAGTGAAGGGTTTTGGTTATCTATTGGAGGACTATCTTGGTCTAGTGGTGTGCTACCCTATTCTGGTTAGGGTTTTTGGTCTATCTTCTGATTATCTTCTGTTTGGTGAGATCTCTCTTCAAAGAGACATTGTACTTGTTGATGAATCTATATTGAAGAAGCTTTGTTCAGTTTTCTCCCCCATGAGGATTTCCCAGGATAAATCTTGTGTATACTGTGGATCTATCTTTCTTTCAATGATCCTTATGCATACGATTATTGTTTTAATAGTCTAAAGTTAAAGAATATTGAATACACTTAACTGCTTAAGATAAATTTTAACATTTTCCATGTGTTTTCCTTACTTAGTACAACTTTTCCTATGTAAACACTAATTGTCGCACTTATACGTGAACTTATTGATGCTCTTGCATTCAAAGCAATTATGAAGGTGCCCTCAAATTATCTTAAAACATCGATCATTATATATTTAATTAACAAAAATCCATCTTAACTCAAATGTTATTAAACATTAAAAAAAATAATAAAAAAGTCTAAACTTCTTATTATTTACATACATATTTTTAACATAATAATATATATATATATATATATTTTAATTTGATATTAGATATTTGATGTGAATTATTTTTTGAAATTTTAAATTTTTTATTCAAACACACTGCTCTCCCAAAACACATATACCAAATATTATAACAAGAAACACTCCTTATTTTTTTGGCACATCACACCTTAAATTGACCCACTAAACACATGTGTTATATATACATAGAAATGGATTAACAAAAACAATACATATTGAATATATATACATTGCATATATATAAATAGTTGATTCTCTCTTTTCTTCATATTAAATATGATTTTTTAATACATATTTTTTAATTTTAATTTATTGTATTTTATAAATTATTTTAATATTCAATTCATTCATATAACTTGTAACTTATTTCTCTAAGATTCAATTCATTCATATAACTTGTAACTTATTTTTCTAATATTCAATTCATTCATATAACTTATAACTTATTTCTTTTTCATATAACTTGTAATTTATTAGTATCTGCTATGCTATGGGACTATAACAATGAGTTTGTTTTTGATGGGACATTGATGCGACATTAATTTACCTTTTACCATAAATTTGTGTATGCAATGTAATGTTTAACATAAAACAAATATATATTTTTGGATATAATAAAAATATTTGTGTTTCTCATTTCCAATTGGTTGATAAAATTGAAGTGTTATTGCTCCCTTCACGTCTTTCAATATGTACAATTAATTACATAAACAATGAATTTCACCAATCACCACATCTAAATATAAAAAGTTGTACTACTTATTTATTATTATGCATTATTATATTTATATTATATTTATTATCTAATATATTATGTATTATTATATTTATATTATATTTATGAATATTATAGTTCCATTCAACTTACGGTTTATTATGCATTTTGAATAACAAACAACCCTCAATTATTATCTTTTGACAAAAAATATTCATTACTTGTGCATTTAGTTATATTAAGTTTCATTGTTCAACATATATTTCCCAACTAACTCGGCAAGGACTGCATTGCCATGCAACCCTGGCTTCTCTAAGATTCAATTTATTCATATAACTTATTTCTCTTATTTATATAATTTGTAACTTATTTTTCTAATATTCAATTCATTCATATAATTTATAACTTATATCTCTTATTACTAATTTTTTTTATAAAATTTTATTAATTAAAATTAAAAAAACATGATTTATAATTTATTTTTCTTAATTTTTTTATAAAGTTTTATTAATTAAAATTAAAAAGCATGATTTATAATTTATTTCTCTTAATTTTTTTATAAAGTTTTATTAATTAAAATTAAAAAACATGAATCATTATAAATAAGTTAATATTAAATATTTAATATTAAAAGATTATTATAATAATTAAACTATTATCTATAAACTAATTTTATGATAAAATAATCTTTTTATTATTATAAATTCTTAAGTATTTTGCAACATTTTAAATATGATTCGAATTCTTTTATAATCCAAGTTTCATGCATGATATTTGATATTGTGATGTCTTTAAAAGTTACATGATTCAAATTCTTTCTTAATCCAAATTTTATGTACAAAGTTGTATGATTTGAATTCTTTGTAATTCTTTCTTAATCTTAATTAATTCCATGCATTATATGATGATATCTTTAAAATTTGTATAGAAATTTATTATAATTGACAATTTTTTTTAAAAGATAATAAATTATAATTTAAATTATATTAATTTGATAAAGAAACAAATTCAATTTTTTCTACGATTTTTTTTTCCAATACTTATTTACTCATTTTTTATTTTTTTAAATTTCCAAAAATTTAAATTATCTTAAAATAAAAATACTAAATTCAAACTTCAATGAAAAAAGTTATGAAATTTCAATAATTTATGAAACTTTACCATGTATATCCACAAAAGTTTGACTCATCAAAATAGTACACTCTATATAACTTACATAGAATTGGAATAAACTAATATTGTAACCAATAATCTTTGAATTTGATCAATTTTCTTTGTAATTTAAAGATTTTTAACAAATTATTAAAATTATAAATTATAATTACTAAAATTGTATTATGTTGCAATCACAATCACAATTATAAGATTTTAAACAAATTATTAAAATTACAAATTATAATTATTAAAACGATATTAAAAAATTATTACAATCAAAATCAAAATCATAATAATATAAAGATAAAAATCCATTTCCAATATTGAAATTCGACATTATTATTATTTATTTCATTTTATAATCGTATTACGAAATCGTTACTATCAAAAGGTCAAAAATCCATTTCCAATATTAAAATTTATGAAATTCGATAATATTATTATTTATTTAATTTTGTCCTCAACGTCCTCCATGACATCACATTTCATAACAAAAATAATAATAAATATTACCACTCAAAATAAAAGTTTATAAATCCATTTACGATGATATAATTTATAAAATCCTTCAATATTATTATTTAATAATTATCACCCATTATAAACCACGAACGTCCTCCATGACATCACATTTTCATATCGAAAAGAGTAAGCAAGAATGCCCCTCCACTAGGGATTGATACACCCTGCTCGCCAATAAACTTCTATATTGACATTAAAAAAAATACCGTTACCTTGAAAATCAAAATTATAACAATTAAAAAATTACTATGCATGATACAACCCCTCCCGAAAATAATCCTATAAATGCCATTTAAAAAAGACATTACCTTAAGGACAAAATTTATAAAAATTATTACAATTAAAAAATTACATAATATTCTGTAAGGTCGGTGAAAACCATATAAAAGGGATAGAATCCCGAGAACTCTGCCTATTTCGAAGCAAGGAAAGGTCGCCTGCCGCCCAATAGTTCGTGGACCGTATTTATTTATTTTGCAGTCAATTTGAAATTCATTTTTTAAGAGAGAAGAAATCGCCCCTCGCCTCCGAGCTCTGCAGAAAGTTTTTTCGAGTATAAGATTTCCGTGCCGTCTTGTTGAAGCCAGCAGCTGCTCTGAAAGTGTTCGGCCCTTTCTTGTGAGGTATGCTTGGAGCATGAAAAAGAAAATCTGCTTCCGATGATTTTTTTGCAGAAGTTTGTGTGTCTTTGGTTTGTCCTTCCCGGAAAATTTCCGCTTTGCTTCCTTTCGCAGAATTTTCGGGGTTTTCCTTTGCATTCACATAAATGATCAGTTTTGTGCGTCTTTTTCGTGGAAATTTTATTAGTTTTGTGCTTCTTTTTCGTAGAAATTTCCGTTTGCTGCTGTCATTTTTCGCGAAAATATCGTGTCTTTGCGGAGTGGATTGTCGAGGAAAATGATTACTTTTCGTGCAAATATCCATTTTCTGCGGTAAATAGAAGCTGTCGTGTCTTCGCCGCGTCTTGAGAAAAATATTTGTTTTTCGTAGTATTATAATTTTTCGAGAAAATATCGTGTCTTCGCGGATCTTTGACGAGAGAATATATGTTTCGTAACGATTTTAAGTCCATACGTCTATCTAGTAGGAAATTTCTGGTTTACTGAACGTCAGTGATTATTTCAGTTCTAACTGGATTTCTTTAGCATTGCTCAGAACCTTTTACCTGTGTAAACTAAAATAGCAAACCGGGGTGTTGAACATATGTCTAGTTTTACGTAAATATTTGAAAGCTACAACGCCTTCGAGGAATTTTTCCTCTATTTTTGGCAAATATTTGTTTTCTGCGGAAAATTACGCATTTTGGAGGAGTATCCTGGGAAAAGCTTTGTTTACAGCCATTCTTAGTTAAGAGTCTAAGAGAAAATTTTCTTTACCAGCCATTCTTGTACATCTTGAGAGAAAGGCTGTCTACAGCCACTCTCAGTCCATCTTTTGCGAAAATATTGTTTACAGCCTTTCTTAACCATCTTTGAAGAAACTCTTTGTTTACAGCCATTCTTAGCTCAGTCCGGAAGAGAAAATTTTCGTTTGCGGGCATTCTTAGTTCATCTGGAGATACAATCTTTGTTTGCAGCCACTCTTTGTATATCTTTGCGTAAATCTTTGTTTGCAGCCATTGTTTGTCCATCTTTAGAGAAAATCTTTGTTTACGGACATTTTTAGTCCATCTCGAGAGAAAATCTTTGTTCACAGCATTCTTAGTCCATATAGTCCGCTTTTAAAGAATTATAGTGGTTCATGATGGTTTTCTTTCGAAATAGTCAAATTCTTTAATATTTGGTGAGAAAGTCTCCATAGAATTACCTGCTACCATACAGATTCTAAAGACTTGAGTATTTAGCGATCATTTTCTTGATTACCACGATCTTTTACCTTTTTTGGACGATTTTAGTAATTTTGATATGGCGCCAATGAAGATATTAAATTGTTTTCTTGCCTTTTTTCTAGGGCGTTCTTTCCTGATGTCCTCAGATCCCTGTTTTGTTTTATTTGCAGGTTTGTGCGCCGTCTTCTAACGAGTCCGGATTTGTAGTACTTTGCGGGTCTGTCACGTATGCTCCAAGTTAGCTTCAGTGACCGCATTCCAATATCTTAGCAGAATATTATTTCGTTTATGCATTGAGCGTCTTACGTGCTACAGGATACAATAGGTCATTTTCAGGCATGTTGGCTTGGCGCTTCAGTGCAAAGAGCGTTTAGCATTCATACGGAAAACTCAACGACATATTCTTATTTCATACTGACAACCTCCATTACATACTTCCCGTATATATTTTTTGTGCACAGACATTAAAGGCCGACAGAGGCTGGAATACAGTATAAGAAAATCCAAGATAACAGAGTAATGGATCAGACGACTGTGTCAATGCGCGCAATGGCCGCAACGGGCATGTTCAAGGTTCAGAACCCATCTCGCACCCTAAGATCAAACTCGTCCGTCATTACCCCTCCGCCACATTTCTTGAAACCCATTCATAAACCATATTTAACACGGAAAGTACACCTCTTAACGACCTCGAATTTAAATGGTGAAAAATGTTCCAAACATCCTTCACCAATCTCTGCTGCACTAGCAGAAAGCTTTGTGCAAGTTCCTGAAACTAATGCCCGTGAAGATTTGCCTACAAGGCTTAACAGACTTTTGGCTGAATTCAGTGCACTTGAGAATCCCCGTGACCGGGTGATGAGGCTTTTAGAGTATTCTTCATTGCTTCCATCCCTACCCGCATCGGAGCGCATTTCTTCCAATAGGGTAATGGGTTGTACAGCCCAAGTCTGGCTCACGGCCGAGCTTGGCCGCGATGGAAGAATTTATTTTGGTGCAGAGAGTGATTCTGAGATTACTAGGGGTTTTTGTTCATGCTTGATTAATTCTATCAACGGAGCTTTGCCAGAAGAGGTGCTTCAAGTTAAAACAGAGGATTTGTCCAGTTTAAATATTGGTGTAGCAGGGGGGGCGAAGTCAAGGGCCAATACCTGGCATAATATCTTGGTTAGCATGCACAAGAGGATTAAAGATATACAGGCAAAGAATGCAGGCAAACCCCATGTTGATCCTTTCCCGTCCTTGCTGATAACTTCCGAAGGAATCAGTGCACAAGGGACTTTTGCAGAAGCTCAGGTGACAAAATTTTCCTTTGCATTGTTTTTCAGTTTGTTGCAATGCTTGACATTTTTAACTGAAAGCATTGCAGTTTCATATCCGACCACTTTTCCAGTAAATTGATCACCTTCAGCAAGCTATTAAACTAGTTATGAAAACTCTCCATACTAAAGTCCTGATTTTCTCCTTTGCGTGAGAAGGGAACCAGAGCTGGGTTGTTCTACCAGGATGGGGTTTCAATTTTTCAATTGTCTCATCGCATCATGAGCAAGAATCAGTGATGTGCCTTTGTTCCTAGAGTTTTAACTTTTTAGATTGCACTTTATGATTTTGTAGGCAAAATATTTGTCACCCGATGCATCCAAGGTTGCAGAGCTTGTTGATGTATTGAAGGAAAAGCAAATTGGAGTGGTGGCACACTTTTACATGGATCCAGAGGTTCAGGGTGTTCTGGTAGCTGCCAAACAGCAGTGGCCACATATCCACATTTCTGATTCGTTGGTGATGGCTGACGGGGCTGTGAAAATGGCAGAATCTGGATGTAAATTTATCGCCGTCCTCGGAGTTGATTTCATGTCCGAAAATGTTCGTGCTATCCTGGATCAAGCTGGCTTTGGAAAGGTAATTTGATTTCTACCTTACAAATAAATGCATTTTGAACTCATGAGTGCTATATGATGTCAGTTTTTTGTTCAGCATTTCTGTCAAAAATTGTTTCTGATCTCCTTGCAAATCGCAAGACTATTAAGCTTTCTCATTTTGTGCCAGGTTGGGGTTTATAGGATGGCCAGTGAAAAGATCGGTTGCTCATTGGCTGATGCTGCAGCAAGTCCCAAATATCTGCAGTTTCTAGAGGCAGCCGCTGCAGCAAGTCCCAAATATCTGCAGTTTCTAGAGGCAGCCACAAGATTTCAACCTTCTTTACATGTGGTCTATATCAACACTTCTTTGCAAACAAAAGCTCAATCTCATGAGCTTGTGCCTACAATTACCTGTACATCCTCGAATGTGGTTCAGACAGTGTTGCAGGTGATCAGTTTAATGATTAGTTCTAGGTTTTCAATATCATTTTATTCCATAGTAACATTGATTGGGTTCGTTGCTGCTCATGTTTGCTTTTTTAGTTACTTAAGCTTTTGATACTTATGCTTAATGCTCTTTTCCTGATGCACTGGCATCATATCGTGAAACTGTTTATTCAGGCCTTTGCTCAGATACCAGATTTGACTGTTTGGTATGGGCCAGATTCATACATGGGAGCAAATCTTGCAGAGTTGTTTCGTCAAATGTCAAACATGACAGATGCAGAAATTGCAGAGATACATCCTATGCATGATAAGAATAGCATCAGATCCCTATTGCATCGTCTACATTATTTTCATGTGAGTGTACTATTAATAATTGTTTGGGTACTGTTTTAATTTTCTTCACAGATGCGTGAAATGTTAGTTGTTTGGGCGCTACTTTTGATTAGTGCACCTTCATTGTACATCACAATATCGTTGGAAATATGATTGCGTAAGAAGTATGTTTAACAGGTTGTTTCTTGTACTCTTCAATTCTTCCTAAAAACAGGGAAGAAGAGTAATTTTGAGAATTTAAATAGACACTCTGTTTTCAAATTTGAAGTGATTCTTGTTGAAAATAGGGGTGTAATCTTCACTTTTGGTCACAACTAATCTTATATTGTATTATTAATATATTAATATTTTTGGCTAAGGCCAACCTTGTACACGTAGACTAAAACAAACCACCCTACCTTTGAGTTGGGTATTTATACACCTACTCTTATTTAGATTTCTCGTTCAAGTGATTCATTCAATGTCTTCAAATAAAGTGAATTGTCCAAGGGCACCTATCAAGTATTGCACCCTCTCTTGTGCTTGGATTTCTCTCTCTCTAGCGCTCTTGTTCTTGGGTTGTGTTCTCACTTTAGGGTTGTGGTCCTCTTGTGTTATATCTCTTCAAGTGTTGCCCTGTCCTAGTGCCGGTTATTTCTCACTTTACTGCAGAGTTAGGGTTTGTGTTGGTTCCATTCAATTCTCTCTCAATCTCTTGTGAAATTCCACATGGTATTAGAGTGAGATTGAATCTCGCTTACACAATTAAGCAGCTGATATAAATATTTTTGGCTATGGTATCGTGGAACTAGGGTTATTGGATCATTTCTTTTTCTACGGTTTACTAGGGTTTTTCATGTGGTTTAAACCCTTATGCAAGGCCATTGCACTCTTCCTTCCTTTACTCTTCAGCAAGAGGTAGCACATTGCATTTTATTTTTCTTTGAAGAATCTAGCACTTTTCTTGCCCTCTTGGGTTTATCAAGGCAAACTTTTGAAGACTTTTTTTTTCTTCATACGAAAGCTTCTACTTTGTGATGTTATGGACCCAAAGTGGATGTTTTCCTGATTAAATGGGGCTAATTATAATATTTGGGCAGAATCCAAATCAAATGACTACCCTTCTTCAAAGCAAGTGTTTGTGGATGTACCTGGAGAAACCCATTCCTCTTGAAACCAATGCCAACTATGAACTCATAACTCTGAAAAAGGATGAAGCTCTTGGGCTAATCACCCCTATATGTGGAGCTAGATCTGATTCATCACACCAAGGACAACAAAAGTGCAAAGAAAATTTGGGATACCTTCAATACACTCTTTGGAACAATGAATACAACTCAGGTAAATAGACTTGAAATTGAGATTTCTAATCTCAAAGTGGGTGACTTTGATAGTGTTGAGGAGTATATTGCGAGGTTTAAGACCTTGAAGGATGACATCATTACATTAGGAGGAGTATATTGAGAGGTTTAAGACCTTGAAAGGTGACATCATTACATGAAGAGGAGAGGTGAACTCACTCCACCCACTCCAACACAAACCAAGTCCCATTCGATGGATTATAGCTTTCTTTCCAGTGCTTCTAGAAAACATAAGTACCAAGAGATAGGTAGACAACGACGCTACATCAACCATCAAATATGTGAGACCTCGAGAGGCTCTCCGTATTGAGACCCTTACGGACATGTCGCCTCAGATCCTTGGACAACTCATACTGCACCAAAAGTCAAGATGCCTCCTCCAGATCTCGGTTGTAGGTTGCATCACCCTGACATCGAGACATAACTCAATCTAAGTCTTCCTTTTCTTTTAGTTCCTTCGACTAGTCTTTTATTAGGAGTTTCTTCCCTACTGCCTCAGTTGTTAGGAGAGATAGCATTAAGGGAGGTTGATCACCCCCTAGGCGAGCCATCTCCCTTGATAGTTTTGGGGGTTTTCTTCAACTCTCCATAGTACTTGCACATACCTACACTATTGCTTTGTTTCCCTGCTTCATGCTCTTAGTCTTTAGACTTTAGATCTTTTACAACATAGGCTAGTTTTGATTATATCATGATTTTCTATAAGCGGCTTTTGCACTCCCACTTTGTATCTCATACTATTGTATCTAGCAGCCCCGTTGACCTATTAATGGTCATTTGTTGGACATTAATAAAATTTTTGTGGCGGGAGTGGTTATTAGAATTGCTCGGAAAATCCACAGTAGTCATCTTGAATTTGTCAATGTTTCGAATCACCAATTGGATCTGTCGTCAGGACAATCTTATCTTGAATGGTCTTCTATGCTACCCTAACTCTGGGGGCTTCCCGTGCTTCCCTCATAATGGCAGGCCCAATGTGTTTGTTTATGTCTTGGCCACCTTGGAGTTATTCCCTTACATTTGATGCTTTCCAGTCTACCTCCTTCACCTTGTAGACCATGTCCTTCTATCCTTATCCATCTCTGCCTATCCCCACCCTTCCCCTACCCCAGCCCCTCCTAGCATCCCATGCATCACTATCTCCTTTGAGGGAGTATCTCAACTTCTACATCCCTCGCCTTCATTAATTGATTCCTCCCTCCCTCAAGACGACCTCAACCAAATATTGGCTTTTCTCCATGACTTTTTGGGAAGTTTCTCACGACTCTTACCCCCTTTCCTTTTGGTAGTCAACTCACACTTCCACTCTTGGATTTTTCCCCATGAACACCTCGAGGTCGACACAGAATGCAAGCTCCACCATAAGCATCCTTTTTTTTCTTTTACAAACAACCTACACTCCTTTTCCCACCTTCATAAATCTTATCATTGCCTCCTTTGCCGTAAAAAGTGAGCCTTCTTGTCCTCGAGGAAACGTGAGCTTTGCAAGGCCTTATGCCATTCTCCTAAAATCTTCTAGCCTAGCCTTTTCCATAGTTATATGAATTTTCCTTCAGATTTAGATCGCCAATCCATGTTCTCTCATACTGTATTCCTTTATGATGTTCCTATGTAAGCTCCTATCAGTATTGGATCATCCCTGCTGTTGTCATCTTTTCACCGACAATGACATCAAGAGAGCAGTCAGGGTTATGAGCACCAACATAGTAGCTCATGAGGAAGGCTTCCAAGCCAAGTTCCTCAAGCATGGTTTTCACTCTCTCGACTCTCATGTTGTTGATTTGTTTAATCGTGTCATTTGTTCTGGTTTCCCTTAGGCATGGTCATAATGCATCATCCACTTGATTTTCAAATTGGGGACCATCTCAAATCCGAATAATTATAGGACCATCATGATCAAACACACCTCCAAACTTTATGCTACAGTTCTTCATTTATGGCACTTAGATGAGCTTGAGAGGAGGCACCTCAGGGCTAGAGGACAACAAGCTTTCCACTGAAAGTACTAGATTATTGGTCGTATTTTCATGCTTAGGGCCATTATTGAGGACACATGTCATCACTCTTCGCAAATCTTTTTGTTTTTTTGTGGACTTTCGGAAGGCATTTGACATGGTCCCAAGAGAGGCCTTGTTCTAATGGCTCCACAGCATTGGCATATTAGAGACCCTCTTGGTTTCCATCATGATGTTCTATGAGTCGGTACTTGGTCGTCTTGTTATATCCCTGACCTTTCAAATTTCATCCAGAGCACCATTCGAGTTATAAGCACGGGTGCCCCCTTCTTGTTGAATCTCTTTGCAGTATACATCAATGAGCTGGAGTCTTTTCTCCATGAGCATATTCAGGATGCTAATGGTTGTATTCTACACCATGTCTTGGTATCTCTGCTTCTTTTCATTGATGATTTGATACTTTCGGCCTCCTTACCTGAGGGGTTACAGAGATAGAATGATTCCTTATCTCGATTTTGTGATCTTTGGTAGGTGATGCTTAACTTGGGGTAAAACCAAGGTTAATCTTCAACATGTTGAAGCAGGTTCTCTCCCATTACAATTTCTACTTTTGGAGGGGAAGAGATTGAGATCACTATGACCTATGCTTACTTGGGGTTTTAGTTGATGGTGCCATGTTTGAGTTTACAACATTCCCTCCAACCTCAACTCAAGAAGGGATACAATTCCCTTTCCCTTATTGACAAACAATGCTTCTAGAGCCATTTCTAGGATATATGGTCAAAGATGTATATCTTTGACATGATCATTAGACCCATGGTCCTTTACGGTTTTGAGGTCTCAAAACTAAGTTTGATTCAGGATAATTGGGCTAAGATAGAGAGAGTCTGAACCCTCCTTCTCAAACACATCATTCGATGCAAGTAGATAGTTCCCAAGTCCATTGTTCAGGCAGTGTTGAAGGCCCAGTGTTGATGACTTGAGGCCATCTTTTGATTAGATGTTGTTCCTTCACATGGTTTGGATCTTTGGGAACTTGACCTCAGGGAGGAATCAATATTCCTATCTACCACTTTGTTCTTTTGAATCCATTGCCTTTACCCCCCCAAGGACGAATTTATTGTTGGTTCCCAGAGGTGTCTCAATGACATTAGTTTGTAACCGTCTCTCCATGCCATCTCTCGGCTTTCAAGTACTCCCTAGATGCGCCCGGTCACCACCCTTTGTCTAAGAAGGCCTTGAACTGAGCGATAGGTCACTTGGATCGCACCTTTTGAGGGACTTGAGTCAAAGATGGCCTTTTATTTTGAACACTTTGTGGAGCTGAGAGATGGTCTTATTTTTTGACCTCTATATAAGTGCAAACATTGGATGCATGCCCTCAAAATCCCCCTTGGTAAGTTTCATGTGGGTTCTCATAGACTCCGAGGTGAGACCAATCATCACATCCCGTGGTTGGACAAGGTTTTCCAACAATAGCATTTAGAGGAGTGAGAGATGGAGGGACATCTCATTTTTTGATGCCCCATATACCACGAGATTAGATGAGATTCTATTACCTATTTTGGGACTCTAGGAGCTCCCTTTCCACTTTCTTCCACTACCTTGACTAGAGATGTCTTGTTCTCTTCATTATAGAAGTGTTTGGATACAAATATCAATCTCTGCGTGTCCTATCTAGGTTGGAGGCCTTCAAGAGGATCACCTCATATTTCTCGGTTGTCTCATTTGATGGGGGCAACAAGTGATAGGTAGAGACCATGCTACTTTAGATTCTAATCAGTGAGTCCTTGCATTTTCTCTCAACCACCGCTCTTAGGGAGTTGATTGATCTCGTTGAGACCCTTGAGGATTTGTCTCTCCAGGGAATAAGACGTACGACACTAGACTAGCAGTTGGATCAACTTTAGGGATCCCCTTGTCCAACACACTACTCTCCATGCTCGGTCAAGTAGCTAGGTTTCCATTCAGAGTTTCTTCCCCATGACCTTAGATGTTAAGAGAGTTGGTCTTCCTCGCTCTTTCGCCCCCTAGCATCGTATACCTTGGCCCCCTCAACCTCGGTCACTCCTTGGAGTATATCATTTGCTATTGCAACAATGCTTTCATAGTGATTGATGACTCCAATGGGGAGCCTGCTTCTCATTTGCCTCACTCATCCTCGGTAGCCGACATCAATGTGCTCTTCTTTTCTGCTTTGCACCAAGTTTGTTTAGTTTCTAGCATCTTTCTTGTACTTGCACGATATGTTATATTCTCACTTAGATAGTTGTTTAAATTTTAACTCGATTCTTAGATCTTTATCTTTTTCTACTTTTAGCATTGATCTAGGAGTTGCTTATGCAATCCCACTTTGTATCTACACTTGATGTACTCTTTTAGTCCCATTGACCTACTTTTGTGGTCAATATAAAATTGTCTCAACTTATCTTCTAGCATGTTTGGAGACATTTTGGCTTACCATTGATTATCATTTCTGATCATGACTTTAGTTTTCTAAGTCACTTTTGGAAATCATTGTGGAAGTTTTCAGGTTGTTGGTTGTAGCATTTTTATACTTCTTTCCATCCACAAACTAATTGACGATTTAAGAAAGTCAATTAGTGCCCTTTATGAGATTCTGGTTATTCTCCCAACTCCATCCACATCCCACCAACAGAAGGAGCAAGACAAAGCTTCTTCCTTTGTGCCGATTTTGGCAAAGATCTTAGTGTAGACCGGGATGCAATGTGAACAATTCATCAATATCTCATATTTTGTAGACTAGGATTAGAAAAATCAAAACAAGAATACACTGTAGGGACATAAAGGTCATACAACACGCAGATAACATAAGAACCATCTTGCATAGTCATGAGTAGAAATGTCGATTTCTTCCCAATAACAAAAGTTGATATACATGTACAGATTTATAGTTTGTGCCTCAACAATCTACTCTGGCTCAATGCCCAACTGGCTATGACTATAAAACCTCTATCTCTCAGGATGGACTAGCTAACATAACTCAAATGATTACATCCTTATTTTATTCATTTTGTTCATTGATTGTTTTCTTTTTTCCTCTTAATCCTACACTGCCCTATCTTTTTCACGTTTAGTGTGCTGTAAGCATCCTTAGGATAGTGCTCTTTTGTGAGATGTATGATCACCAAATCACCAGTTGCAATGTCTCCTTCACTATACTCGTATAATCTGTAACACTGAAAATGTGTGATATGTCAAACTCCTCTGTGAACTCCACCTCATATGCATTGTTGCCATATTTCCTCTTGATTCTACACTGCCTGATCTTCTTCACATTCAGCATGCTATAAGCATCCTTAGGATAGCAATATTTTGTAAGATGTACCATGACCAAAGTAACAATTGCAAAAGTCTTAAACCTTTTATGTACATCTGCGTGCTCCTTGTACTCCATGCTCTTCTCCTTTAGTCACTCTTGGACTTGTGCATATATTTGTTGCATCTGCTCTATGAAAACCCGTGTGTCATTGCTCCTCTACATGTCAATTGACAAATCAACCAAGTTTGTTGCTCCTCTTCGATTCTTCCCGTACACAATCTTGAATGGTGAAACTCTTGTCAATTTGTTCAGTGTTGTTATATTGGAACTTAGCATGTGTCAACACTCTTTCCTATCGTCTTGGTTTGTCTCAGAAGATTTATATTACTTCAGTTGACCACTTCTATCTGTCCATTTTAAGATGGAAATATGTTGAATTGTACTGCAATGTCTTCACCATATTTTTCGACAACATCTTCCACAAATGACAAAAAATTATGATTTCTCTACTTGAATTTTGATGTGATCATCTTTGGCAATCCATGCAATTTCACTACCTCCTAGAAGAATAGCTCCATGCAAGATGCTGAATCACTAGGCTTCTTACAAGGCATGAAGTGTTCCATCTTAGAAACCTTGTCAGATCAACAAAAATTGCATCAAATTCACACTGTGTTCTTGACAGTGCAAGAATGAAATCCATAGATAAGTCCTCTATTCCCAATATTGTGTACAATCATGCATTCTAATTCACTCCGTTAGCCATCTGACATATTTTGTACTGTGTTACAAATCTTCCAACCTCCTTCATACTTGCTCAATTATATATTACTTCAAGCAAACACTGTCTTTTCATGCCCAAAATGTCTTAATCTTCTGCTATGCATTACACTTGTTTGGGATTCATATATGCTTTTCTTTGAACAAATATTTGTCTTGGATGACATAGACCAACAGGTTGCTTCTATCTTGAACTATTGGGTTCTTACACATCTCCGTGACCATCCAAAATCTCTATTGTGCTCGCACAAGTCCTTAGTATGATCTCTCTTGCTTACTACATTTGCAGCCTTGTTCTCCTTTGTTGACTTGTGCTTCAACATGAACATGTAACTATGTAAATACTTGAGCCTTTTCACATGCCTCTAATTTAGCTTCACTTGGTTGTTGTAATTTTTGGTGCTCGATGATACCTTATCCAATGCTTCAAGGCCTTTACAATAGCATAAAACTCAAGATCATAAGTCGAATACCTATGTTGCACTTCGTTCAACTTCTCAATGAAGAAAGATATTGGTCACCCTTTCTAATTCAACCCTATGCCAATAGATAGTGTAGTTGCATCACAATCCACCTAAAACACTTTGTTGAAGTCGGTTAATAACACCTCACATGTTTTTGTAACATTCCAAAACTTTGTTGTGCTTGTGCATTCCATTGAAATCCATTTTCTAACAAAAGTCCTAAATTTTTTATATACCATGAAAAATCCAGACCTTTGGGACATTACAAGGTGTGGGCCATTCCAATATCGCATTCACTTTCTCTAGATCTATGTGCAATCCATCCTTGGACATCACATAACCAAGGTACTATTAGAGTATGTGGAATGGTCATATCTAGTACTTTAGTTAGTTAAGTTGAGTACACTCTGAATAAAGTCATCTTATTATGACTTCCGTTTAACTTATATTTTATACTAGCCTGTAATTATGGAATATGAAGAGTCACTCACTTCATGTACTCACATAAAGGATATATTTTCTAAAAATGAAGTTGATGCTATTCGAATGATTCTCTCTCATTGCTGTTGTACTTGTTTTCTACCACTGCTATATGCATTTATAAACATGGTATTAGAGCCATGGTAGAGGTGGGCATTTAGGACAGAGTGAAGGTTGGAGAAGCGTGATTGAAAAAGTGTGGTAGCATACCAATGAGGAATCGTGGCCAAGGGATTGATTGGCATATGAAGGGTAGAAGAGGACTCAAGTTGAGACGAGAGTGAAGAAGATGCATAACCAATGCACTCTGTAACAGACAAGGAACATGAAATAGACAAGCATGTAACAACATCAGTGCAATACCGAAACAGACACAAAAATTGAAATGAGAGATCAAAATATACATGTAGCACAAATTTTGGGCATAGGAGGCACACAACCCGAGGTCTAGACATATCACAACATCACAATTTCACACAGATCTCAAGACAGATGGAGCATACGTGTGGAATAGTGTGCATGCATCTTGAGATAGACTATACAGAACATTTAGAAAATCCCAAAGCAGTGTGAAGCAAACACACAACTCGAGGTATGCAAAATGGGGTTAAAACAAACCAAATATTATAGAATTTTGTTCACATAAATCAAGGAAATTGTGCATAGAAATTAAGCAATATGCTTAGAAATTGAGGTAAAAACCTCCAACAGTGCACAAAAATAGAGGTAACAACTTGTGACACTGCTCCAAAATTGCGGTAATGTCATGTAACGATGTCCAAAAATTGAGGTAGTAATCAATACTAGTGCACAAAAATTGATCTAGATTGTAACACTGCGCAAAAATTGAGGTAACACTGCACAATGATGCACAAAAATTGAGGCAATAGTGCACAAAAATCAAGGTACCGACCTATAACATTGCACACAAATTGAGGCATCCTATAACTGTGCACAAAAATCAAGGTAATAGCATGTAGTAGTGCACCAAAATTGAGGTAACAACCTATAATAGTGCACAAAAATTGAGTTACATTGTAACAATTTACAAAATTGAGCTAACAACGTATCACACTGCACAAAAATCGAGGTAACAACCTATAACATGCATAGAAGCTGAGGCAAAGTAAGCACAAGAGTTTGCACAGAAATCGAGATCATACTTTTTATTTTCTAATTTAGAATATGCTTAGAAATTTTTTAGTAGCATAACAGACTCGAGTGGCAGTGCAATACAAATTGTATTTATTCCTAAAGTTGAAGTTTTATTTCAGTGCTTGGCAAATTTCCTTTATTGGCAAAGACAAATATTATCACCAATTTTAAGCTGGAGCCCAATAAGAAATAAAATGGGCGTACTTTTAGTACATGGAAACAACAAATGATTTCCTTTCTCTAGCACAGGTGCCTACTGGTAGTAGTCACTAGGAAAGTTGTTAGAGAACCAGATGGGGAAATATGAAATACAGTTGAACCAAGTAGTCATGGAACAAGATGAATATGACTACAGGAACCGAGAAACAGTCATGCTCATCAAAATGTTAATGACGGATGAGATGTTTCTAGAAGATGCATGAAACTTCAGATAAAGGCAGGGCCTTTTACCCTAAAAACATGTTTTTATTGCAAGTGGGGAAAGGAAAATCAATTTCAAAGCATTTACTGAAGTTGTAATATATTAGATATCAATTATTAGCCATGGGAAGAGAGATAAATGAAGAGGATATGGTTGTAATTACCGTAAAAGATTTGCTTCCATTATCTGAGAATTTTGTAGAAACTCTTAACATGATTTCTCAATCTATTGACACAACTTTTGAGAAGTTGTCAAGTCAGTTGTTACAGAAGGAAAGGTGGAGAACTTAGTTTGGAAGGAACAATAGTGCCCCTGAAAGCGCTTTTGCAGCAAAATATAAAGGCAAGTACAAGCAAGGAGGAACAATCAATTGTGAAAGAGCATCTATAGCTATAGATTCAGGTAAATGCAGTTTTTGAACAAAGAATTTGAAGAGTTATTATTGTGGCAAAGCAGGGCTTTTAAAGATGGAGTGTAGGAAAAGAATGTGGGACTTGAAGCATAGAAAACTCACCAAAAAGTAGGAAAACATTATGAACAAGGGGGAAATGAGGGAAAAAAACTTTATTCCTTTGTTGCTTCTCGGATAGAAGGCAGTGAGATGCATGGAATTCTGCTTTTGGATGTTCAAAACAAATGACTGACAGATCTGCTTACTTTGTTGATGACAAATCTTGGTCATATTCAGTGATTACGGGTGATGACAGAGCACATTATGTGCAAGGAAGAGACAAATTTCAGATCAGATGAGGAGGGAAGACATTCATGTTCAAGAATGTCCTTTATATTCCAAGCTTTTAAAAAGGATCTTCTTTTTGTAAGTGAAATAATCAGTCAAAGTCCACACTTTGATGCAATCATCAAGGGAGGATTTATTTTTTGTGGTGGAAGAAGATAGGAAGATTTCTTGCATCAGGTGTAAAGGAACATGGTTGTTATAGGTTTGTGGCAGACAATGTAACAAAGTCACATGCTTTGGTGACTAGTAGTGAAAGTTGCAACAACAGTGCATTGTCTCACCAAAGGTATCCGGACATTAGTGTCTTCCTTCCTAATAAAGTGCAAAATGATGTTTGGACTTATAGATGTCCAAGAAGGGAGGGAAGATATATGTGAACCATGTGAAGCAGCACACAACACAAAACAACTTTCGAATATGGCAAAGCTTGGATGTCTAATACAATATTGGACTTGGTGCATTGTGACATTTGTGGACCTATGTAGAAATCCATGACATCAAGTGCAAGGTAATTCTGAATTTTTGTTGACGATTTCTTAGGGAAGATGTGGGTTTATTTTTTGAAGATATTTGATGCATTTTCTGAATTTCAAGTATACAAGGCAATATGCTCGTGTGCACTAATTATGCTCACCATTGTCACGTGCCCTTGTTATGCTCACCTTTGTCGTCTGCACTCAACATGTCACGTATGCTCTCCACACTCACCATGTTGCATTCACTCGTTGTGCTCACCATATGTGCAGATGCTCCTACTACATCTTGGAAGAAGTCAGAATTCCATGTGCTCTTTTCCTTTTCCTATCATGCATTTTCCATCTCCATGACTAAAATGCATGCTACTCTTTTGTCTCATCATGCTCATGCTTCAACTCTTGTTGCACTCCTATGTGCCACACTTATTTGTGTTGTGCTTCCCTGGTGTGCTTGTGATGCTAGATGTTTTAGGGATGCTCCTATACAATTTGCTAGAACTTTATCTGAGTGGTTTATGTTTTTCAATGAGCCTCCTCCTATCATTGTTCTATTTATGATCATAGGATTTTAGTCCAATTTTCCTTTGGACTATATGCCTTATGTGATATGTTGTTTTTTTTTATTTTGTAAGGGCTTGACTTTGACCACCATAGTATTGTGTATTTATAATGTTATGCATGTTCGACAACACAGGTATTCCAACAAAGAACGAACACCTTCAGTAACCACTCACACAACCAGATCAAAGATCAACACACTGATGTTTTGACGTGGTAAAACCCCTACAAGGAAACATCCATGACCCCAGCCAACGTGGCCACTTGGAGCAATTTATTAATGCAAAAGAAAAATATTAGAGAGAGATTTACAAGAGACTTTCTCACAATCGATCATCGACAAATGACCTTCCATGCTCTTTAAATTGAGATCATGGACCAATCGAGTGTTAAGCCACAGATCAATGTAGCTGGTAAGATAAAAAAGAATATGATCCGTCGGATCACTCTATGTCAGGAACATATTGTGACCGTCGGATCACCTAACTACAAATGCATACTAATAAATACGAAAGAAACACACTTTTACCTAACTACACAATATACCAAGTTGATCTTAACTAACTCCTAAGTGTCTAAATATCCTAACAATGCATGATTGAACAAAAATTAGATAATAAGATATGAAAATTTTATCAATGTCCAATGATTGACCACAAAAGTTAGGTCAGTGGAACTCAAAAGTATATAGCTAGTGCAAATACACAGTTTTATTACAATTTATCCACATAGAAAAAACAAATTATGTTAAAAATTTGGTTTTCTGCACTTGTGGGCACAATTGTTAGTAACAAAGAAATATATTTGTATGATATGCATGCCTAATCAATCAACAAGGGTATGTGACATTCAAGTCATGCATTGTTTACATACTGGACTACCTGCACACAAATACATACTACACTCAAAAGTTTGCTTATATATTCTATACAGTATACCCAAAAAGTTTGACTCTACATACATACACGTCCTTTTTGCAATGTAACACATATGGATGTATGCATGATTCTACATTCAAAAAAATTGTAATATATATAAACACCCAAAACCTTGCATCTAAAATTTCTTACCTTTATGCTATGGCATCTAAATTGAATTGGCATTGATGGGTTACAACCACAAGTACATTTTGATAGCGGCCAGTGATTTTGTCAAGGTGGTGCTTAAGACATCTCACTTCCCCAATTTTTTATGCATTGCAAAAATTGCTTTGGACCTTTTCCCACTAATATCCTTGCAATATGCTTCACAGAAATTCTTTTCCTTCACCATTTTTAAACGTTTTAGGGAGATGAAATCTGGTATTTTAAGGCTGTCACTGGTTTATGAGAAATTTGAAAAATGGTCGAATGCACAACTGAGCTTCAATGATGCTAATGAAAAACACACATTATTGGCATCATATACTTAAGAATTTGAGAGCCGTCTTTGCTCAAAACAATGGGTCGAGTGGCCTATGAAACTCCAAATTCTGCATTCATTCAATAAAAGGCTGAAGTGAAGAGAAATCAGAAAAGTGACAGGTTATTGCTAACACAATAGAACATTAGTTGGCAAAGATGTTTAACAGGGATAATTTTAAGGGACTATGCTTTTTGAGGGAGTAGTCCAACTGTTCTACTTTTTGGATCCATATATCCATATATGATCAAAATCAGTTGAATCACAACCAAAATCAGTGAATATATGACCAAAATCGGTCCAAAAAGTAGAACGGTTAGATAATTCCGTTATGAAGACTTAGTGAATCTTTATTGGCCTAAAAGGATGAACTATATCAATTTGTTAGAACGAACTTAAACTTTGTTCTTTTTGTGATCTTTTTATGTAATTTATAAAAAATGATGACTATAAAAAGCCCTTATTTTACAGGAAAGAGGTGAATTTTAATTTTTAAGTGGGAAATCTAACTAGTTTTTTTTTTTTGGAAAAGTAGTCAAATGACAAATATTGCTCAGTTATCATCTAATATTGTCCTTGGTGTTTGCAATATCTCAAAAAGAAGGGGAACAATATGCACCCCACATCAGAGTTATAAATGTTATATAGGTTGGGATTTAAAAGCATTTAGATCCAACAGTCTATTTTCTTCCGAGGAAAGAGACTTGCAGAAAACCTTCTGAGTACTTCCCTATGTTCTATGGATGGTAAACAGGGTAAACTGTCGGCCCTTATTCCGACGCCTTGCCTCAGTGGAATCAAGAGAATTGAACCCATGACCAACAACAAGCATGAAAACTCACGTCTGGCTCTAGACCAATTTAGCTAACCCTTGGGGCTTAGATCCAACAATGTATATCCCAGCTTATACAGCATTTATTACTGTGCTACAGGGAGCATATTGATTGCCAAAAAAGAAAAGCAAAGATTAATCATTACGGGAAAGTTTGCAATGAAGTTTGTATTACTGATGTTAGCTTTGCAGCAGAGTTTTATTGTGACTATTGTCCTCTTGTTTTGCAGGATGGCACATGCCTTGTACATGATCTCTTTGGAGAAGACGTAGTAAGGAGAGTGCAAGAAAGTTACTGTGATACTTTCCTTACTGCTCATTTTGAGGTCCCCGGTGAAATGTTTTCACTTGCAATGGAAGCAAAGAAGCGTGGAATGGGAGTAGTTGGTTCCACACAAAATATTTTGGATTTCATCACTCAACATGTACAGGAAGCAGTGAGTCGTGATATTGATGGCCGCCTCCAGTTTGTATTGGGAACAGAATCTGGTATGGTGACATCGATTGTGTCAGCAATTCGCAACGCCTTGACTACTGGTAAATCAGATGGTGCAAGAGCAAATATTGAGGTGGAAATTATCTTCCCTGTTTCTTCAGATTCCATTTCAAAGACATCATCATCATCCGGTGACTTGGAACCTGATAACAGAACAAATTTCACAAATCTCTCCATTGTTCCGGGAGTGTCATCTGGTGAAGGCTGTTCTATTCATGGAGGCTGTGCTTCATGTCCATATATGAAGGTAAATATTCCTATGGTCTGGTAAACGATCTCACTTGCACTTTAGCTTCCTTTTATTTCATCTACAGCTTGGTGAGTTTATGCTGGAAGTTTAATGAAAACCTTTATGCATGAATGTTCTGGTGTGTGATTCCAGATCAACTCCTTGGATTCATTGTTGAAAGTCTGTCACCTCGTTGACACAAGCAAAGAGGTTCTTGTCTCGGCTCATCGAGCTCAAAGATTCGATACAAGTATGCTATCAGGACATTCCATTGCAGATGTTGGTTGTGAGCCAATTTTACACATGAGGCACTTCCAGGTAATCCTGAAAGCATGTTAACTCTATGACTTTTAATTTCAAGTGAAGCTAGTCATTTATTCTAAATCCATTCATTTGTTTTGTGACTTGTTAGCCTGTATTTCAAACTAATGGAACTTAAACTTTACTGCAGTCAACTGGAAAATTGCCAGAAAAGCTTGTGCATCAAGTGCTTAGTAAAACTGGCAACTGAAGAGATTAATTCTGGATAGCTTCCGAACAAAGATATACTTATTGCATGTTGCATGTTTCCAATACGGGCAGTTTGACCATATCTGTAAGGTCGGAGTTCATTCCTAAAGTACAATCTGCTATAGCAGTCTGGAGTTATTCTCGTCATGAAATGTATTGAAGTTATTGTTTGTGCAGTAATTGAGCACGATTGCTTTTGAGAAAATAATTATAAGAGCTCGTGGAAGAGGGGCACCTCATGGACAGTTTGCGTGTTGCTATTCTCTCTGAATTTAGAGGGTTTGCTAATTCATGAAAGCAGTTGAAGAAAATTCCCCTCAAAAAGCGTGTCAGTTGGACACCTGAAATTCTTGACAAAAATGCATATTGTTATTTTGAATATAGGTCCTTGAATAGTTTTATATATTGCTTTTATGACTGCAAAACAGAGAAAAAATACCATTGATGTGAATTGACTCAGCTTGAAAATGAGAGATAAAGAGATTTTGAGCATTTTATTAATTAAAATGCTTCAACATGAGTATGTTTTGAAAATACTCATGTTGAAGCATTTTAATTACTGTACACAAAATCAGAACAAGATGAAGTACACAAAATACAATATAAATCACTGTAATCAATCAAATTGATGTGAATTGACTCAAAGCTTGAAAATGAGAGATAAAGAGATTTTGAGCATTTTATTAATTAAAATGCTTCAACATGAGTATGTTTTGAAAATACAATATAAATCAGAACACGATGAAGTACATAAAATACAATATAAATCATACCAAGATGAATTACATAAAATACAATATAAATCAGACCAAGATGAAGTACATAAGCAAGATATGAAATCGACAAAAGAAATTGTAAGAGTAAAATTTTGGACTGAAGCAAAATCCTTGTTTGGTGTTTTTTGAAACTATGTGTAAACAAGTTTCTAGGCTTTTGCTAAAACATTTCTGAAACCATACGCAAGTTATAACTAAGCACTGCAGCACTTCTTGTGGAGAATTCTATGCTTCAAGGGGGAAGAAGCCTCTAAAAGATATACCCAACCAAAAAGACCAAGGTATAATTTTTCATAAATATCAATGATTAGCAAAAGCATTTGAAAAGCATCAAGCGAGTAACCAACCAACGAGTTCATATACTTGATTGCACTGAGAGTAGCGAGGTGCTTTACAACCCAGTATGGAGGAGATGTTGTCACGTTAGTGTGATGTTAGATTTTACATTAAACATTAAGAAAAAATAAATTTGTCTCAATTAAAAAAGTATAACAATAATAAAATAAAGTCGGCTCAATTAAATGATATGATAAGAAAAAATACACTTTAAGAAATTTTATCCCTCTCGGTGCTTTATAGATCCAGTGTAAGATGGATTTACGTTGGTGATATACCCAACCAAAGAGACTAGGACATAAATTTGCATAAATATTATTGATTGGAAAAAGTGCTTGAAAAAGATAAACCAAACAACCAACCAACAAGTTCTTATACCTCAAGTAGGAGGATGTGAATTTCACCCAACAAAGAAACGACATGGGCAAGCTTCATGTAGTCACAATAAATCATAAGGTTGCATATTAGATTCAAATGGAAAGTAATAAACTCATTAAAATTTCAGCACAGTCTTAGTACCTAGATAGGCGATGTTCAATGCTCCCCTTTCCTCTTTTTAAAGATAAATTGGCATAGTTTAGGGAGATCTGAATTGCCCCAAATAATTAAACATTAGAGAAATTTTGAGGTAAAAAATAGGCCTAAAAAAATGTCCTATCAACATCAATTTTAAAAGAACCAATAGGATTCAAGATGATGACGTCTACCATAGTGACATAGTTTTGGAGGGAAAGAAAGAAAACTATTTTTTTTAATCATATTTTTGTCTTATCTCCTAATAGGTTTACCAAAATTTCAAGTGTAAGTGTTTGTTGGACATCAAATTAAATTCTTCATCCAATGCGTACCCACTTTGCATACTTTTAATAGACCCATAATGAGATAAACTAGAAATACATGAACCCCACGTGTTTATTTTTCATGTATTTCCAGTTTATCTCATTGTCGATCTATTAAAAGTATGTAGACTGGGTACTCGTTGGATGCAAAATTATTTCCACATCCAACAAGTGCTTACACTTGAAATTTGAGTAAATATATAAGGAGATAAGTTTAAAATACGATTAAAAAATAGTTTTCTTTCTTTTCCTTTGAAAACTCATAACTCTTATTTTATTATTTTAACTATTATTCTATTATTTTCCTTAGGACGTCCATTTTAGACCTCAAAATTTCTCTAATGATAAATAATAACAATAAATATAAAGTCACTTTAGGAAAAACATAAGGACTAGAGATTAATGTTCATGCATTTGAGTCAAGTTAGCCTTTCCTAGGCCAACCTAGACATAAGACTCATGAGTCCACCAAGCCAAAGCCAAGAGCACTTCATGTCCTCAAAATATTCCTAAGTTTCAAATCTTTCCATGCAATAGAAACTAACTTACATTGTGAGATTCGATACTTGGTGTCATAACCATGCTCATCCATCCTTATGTTTCAACATAAATAGCACATGAAGCTCATTCCTCCCATTTGTTCTCATAACACCAACATAATAATCAAAATGTTTTTAAGAGATCATAAGCACATAATAAAAACATATAAAGAAATATGTGCCACATGTCACCATTTGTTGGAGGGCCTAGTTGACTAGGCTAGGCACTTGGCCATTGTAAATTGCCAGTTGTGGAGAGAAGTTGACTATGTAGTCGAGTTGGTCGATCGTTGGGTCAAGTTGACCGACTAGGGTAGTTAAGAACATTTGTAACTACTTGCCAATCGAATCAATGTATAAATATATATGATCATGGATATAACAAGAGAGACAAAAGTGATGCTTGATTTGATATAATAAAAGACTACCTATTGTTGGTTCCAATACTACTTTTCTCCTCTATCTCCTTCCATCTATGCATGCTTGTATATCATTGTATATCGTTTTGTGTATATTATGTTGTGTATGTGCCCTATTGGTAACTTCCTTATGTAATCCCTTTGATTACAACATTGGTTCTGTTGTAGATAGTACATGAACCGGGATTGTATGATAGTTACATGTATGCATAGATGCTAACAATAGAGGAGATTCATGAGTGGTAGAAAAGAAAATTGGAAAACTATATGAAAAAGTACATTATAAGGAATTGACTAACTATCACACAAGCAAATGCGTAGTTTTTCATCGAGACACATACAAAATTTCTAGAAGCAATTCCAGAACAAATAAAGTACACCAATTGAGTTGCACATGAATAGTCTCACAAAAAACGAATAGTTGATGTCTAAACTAATCAACGGAGGTTGAACAAACTTGTATGAGTGGGTAGAGCAAATCACAGATGATTTTTGCAAGGAACAAGCGGTAAAATAACACACATCTCTCAACGACATTAAGAGAAGGTTTTACGATGATCTA